>CAUYQG010289133.1:0-18702 GCA_963574415.1 Tarsius wallacei
ACACACACACACACACATACACACAAACACACACACACAGAGACAAACACACACATGCACATGCACAACTAAGTGATTAATTTGTTGCTATTTTGTCAAGTCAATTAACTTGAAAACATTCCATTATCAGGGAATGGCCCATTTGCCAATTTTAAGGTCACCATGTCCAGCTGGGCAAGAGCAACTTCGGTGGTGCAGCTCCGTGGGTCATTTTATATTTAGCATTGTAATTGGCTTTTCTTCTTTCCCTTTATAAATTGTATGAAATTTGGGGCGACTCAGGCTGCTGATTCCTTTGCAGGCTGGTTTCATAGATCAGAAATTCCCACTTAGGAGTGAAAAATATGTCTGTGCTTGGCTCATTATATTTGCTTACAGGGTCGGCTTTACCTCTGGAGCAAGCTGGAAACCAATGATGGTGTGGCTGAGGAGCAAAAAGAGAGCTTCCCCATCCAGGGAGGCAGCAAGGACATGGTCTTTGTGTGGTACTGCACTGTTAAAAAACAAACAAGCAAGCAAGCAAAAACAAACAAACTCTGAATCTCATTTTCCTCATCTTTAAAATGTGGGTAAAATTTCCTAATTTTAGGGTCATTGGAGGATAACATACAATAAATCAAATGAGTGTTTTATATATAGGTGATCAAGAAAGACTAATGATTATATCCAAATCGTTATCATTCCTACTAATAGTAGGAATGATAGAAAGGGCCATCTCTGCTTGAAATGCCTCCTGGGAAGTGCCTCACATTAAGCTTTTAGCAGTCTTTTACCACCTTATGTGAATCCATTTATACGATCCTTTCAACTCAGCAGCCAAGAGTAGAACCCAAGGATGAAGTCACTGTCCTGGGGCAAAGTTCAGTGTCTAGCCACTGTGATAGCACTTCTTGATAATAAAGAACAGACAGTCACAGGAGAGATGAGCACCAGGGATTGACAGAAGCAGCCTTTGAGTAAGGAGGCAACAAGACTCTCACTGGGAGGTCAGAATCCACTTCTGTCAATGGGCTGAAATCAGAAAAAGTTCAGAGAACAGCCAGGGGCTCCTGGGATTATAGGCAGCAGAGGGCAGCATGGATGCATAATAGGAACTGGGTAAGTTAAGCCACTAGTCCCTGTGGCCTAGAGTTGGTTGGGGCATTGAGGATCAGTTACTTCATAGGCAGAGAATTAAGAGGCAGAAGTTACTCTTGATCTTCAAAAGATCTCGTCCCTGCAGTGCAGAACAACCTAAGCGTCAAGGTCAGTTAACTGAGGTCAAGATTTATTACGGAGAGAAGGTGCAAGGCAATGCTGCCTGCCAGGGGACCTAAGCCACGTGTTAAGAGGGGTAGCAGATGCCTTGTGAAGAGAATTTTCTCCCATCTTACAAATGGTGTCTGACCAACTTTGTTCATGAATTTGTTGTTATTCAGTTTCCAGAAATTAGAACCAAGTTAGAATATCATTTCTGTCATATTCTATAAACTAGAAATTGTTCAGGCAATTCAGGTAAAATCAGCCATAATTTCATTCTTTGTTTACTCAGATTGAGGGTACTTCTCTGTGTTTCTATTCACAGAATTAAGAATTGATTTAAGTTTTTCAGCTTCAATAAGTGTTAGCCTTCACAATGATTTGATTAGTAAAGAATGTGATTTGATGCAAGGACTTCAGTAACAAGTAATGAGAGGTGGTTATAGTCAACACTCTTCTAGGCACCCATCCTACAAAAGTCAGGTCCAAGTGGTGAGTCCAGATATCAATCCACACTTATTATTGAATATAGAGGCAAAAAAAGTAATTAGAAGCCAAAGGGAAAAGATTGGTAATCAATTACAGATTCCAAAACGTTAGACATTCGTATAGCTTAAAATATGTGATATGTGTGTATACGTATTATATATATAAACTATATATGATTATATATCTATATCTCTCTCTATATAACAGTATTATCAATCTTTTTTAACTTCAGGTTTATTGTGGTCAGGGCCTGTCTCATCTTTCAGTATTTAGCATTGAATATAGTTTTGGCACATAATCACCAGTTTGCAAATATTTGTCAAATTAATACCCCACTTTACAAGTAGTTAGTAAAAGTGAACATGCAGACATAAAATACTTACTATTTTAGTCTCACAAAAAATACAGCAAAGTTGGTACAATTGCTGTGGCCTCATATTGCAATCAAAGAAGCTGAGGCACAGAGAGGTCAAATAATTTGTTCAAGGTTGCACAGATTGTTATATTAGAAGTGGGATTTCAACCCAGGCAGTCTGGTTTTAGTGTCTGTGCTTTGAACCACTATTCCTTGATATAGCGATACAGAATTTGATGCAAAAGTCTGAAGGGGATTCCTGCAGCAGTCGAAAACCGTCAGTTTATGAGAATTCATAGGAATAAAAATAAGTTTCTGGCTGTCTACCACTTCTCTTGTAAAAACATGTAGATGTCAGATATGGTCCAATTTAAAATATAACCTATAGGTCAGACACAAAATTCATTTCAGTAGCCCTGGGGTGGCACTTCAAAATAGGTATTCAGCTTCCAGAACAGCTCAAACTGAGGTGCAACAAAAGCCTGGGACACTGTTGACACACACCCACACAACATGCATGAAATGATTCTGAGGTCTGGGCACAGAGCTAAGTGATCTGTGTGCGTTGTGTCATTCTATTGTCACCGAAACCCAATAAGTCAATGCCATTTCATCTGTGTGTGTGTGTGTTTTTTTTTTTTTTTTAAGATGTGGGGTATAATTCACGGTTAGGCATACAAATGTTCATTGTACAGGTACCCTTGTTGATGAGGTGTGCCCCTCTCTCCCCTGTCAATTTCCCTTAATCCCACCAGTAGTGGGAAACTGCCAATCCCACTCCCCCTGGCAGTTTCCCACTATAGCCAATCCCTTTCTTATAGTATTATGATAATTATTCAAGGTCCACTTATGAGTGAGAACATATGGTACTCTGTTCTTTGTTTCTGTGATTGATCACTGAGTATTATGATGGACTCTAAATCCATCCAAGTTGTTGCGAAGTCCATATGTTTGTCCTTCTTTATGACTTCATGGTATTCCCTTGTGTATATGTACCACATTTTTTTATCCAGTCCAGCTTTGATGGGCGTCATGATTTGTTCCATCTTTTTGCTATTGTGAATATAGCTGCAACAAACATGAGTGTGCAGGGATCTTTTTGGTAGAATGACTTGAGTTCCTTTGAGTATATTCCCAATAGGGGGATTGCTGGGTCATATGGAAGGTCAATTTCTAGTCTTCCAAGAGGCTGCACTAGTTTGCATTCCCACCAGCAGTGTAGCAGCGTTCCTTTTTCTCCACATCCTCACCAGCATCTGTTGTTTGTTTTATTAATGATGGCCATTCTTACTGGGGTTGGGTGGCATCTCAATGTCATTTCTTCTGTTTTTAAATGGAGAAACTGGAACTCAGAGAAGTTAAATAATTTGTCAAGATTACAAAGTTAGTAACTAGTATAGCCTAGATTCAAACCCAGTTATATCTGACTTGAAAGTCCAAGCTCTTAAATGCCAAATCTCTGTCTCTCTCTTTCGTCTCTCTCTCTCTCTCTCTCTCATAAACACACACACCCCACATAGAATTTATTTGGTATGGGGTTCCATCAGTTTCAGAAGAAGTGGAACAATAGAAGAGGAAAAGGAAGTAAAGCACAGAAACGAGTCTTTTTTTCCTAGTAATTCCTAACATTTATTAAACACTTAGTATTTGCCATTTTTTGCATATGTTATCTTATTTAAGACTTTTAGCAACTGTGTGTAATAGATACTCTTATAAGCCCTCATTTGACATGAAGAAATGGAGGGAAATTAACTTCTTTATTCATGGAGACATAGGAGAGACTCATTCTCAAGTCTGTCTACTTCTCAAGTCCATGTTGGAAACCAATCTCTTATGGTGCTTACTGACATCTTTTGTTTAAGGCATTAACATAGTCTGCTAGACAAGCTCAGTAGTCCAAGAGCCTGCACAGTTTTTAAATTGCCTTCAAATTGTTTATGCCCTCTGCCTGTTTTGTGGTATCTTCCCCTTCCACCTCTCTGCAAATCTCTAGATTCAGAGAGAGATGGGTTTTGTCCACTTCTCTCTACATCCTGAGCACTCTCAACCTCATGAGAAAAGGTAATATAGAAAAATCAGGGATTTCCAGATTGTTTCCAGTCTGGTTTACCTTTTTTTTTTTTTTTTAAATGAAAACATTTGGCGAAGTGATCTAAGGCTATAATAACAATTATAACGAGCAAGCTTCTCAGGGTTCATTCAAATGGAAGTGATTTTCATCAATGACAGATGAGACCTAGTAGAAACCGGTGTTTTGAAAATTGCATGTGTGTGCTGGAGACAAACACTTTATCACAGGGGCAAGTTTCAGCAAGGATTTATTTAAGAGCAGTCAATGATGAGCAGGCCAACTAGCACACAAGGTGTTTGTGACAAGGTGAATAGGAAGCAGAACTGTGGGAATCTGACTGAAGGAGTTGTTTAGAGAACTGAGGCCTGCAACATCGCCTTGGGTGCCTACCTTGCTGAGCACTATGGTCCTCTTGGGAATAGGAAGCAGGCAGAAGAATTACTGTCTCAAGCTTTCACAGTGATAGGGAACCTGGCCGAATTTAATGGATAGAAAAAGGAGCTGTGAGAAGCGTTACACTTTCCACAGTAAGTATATTGTTATCATGAAGATAATGGGATTCTAAGAAGATTTTATTATCTAAGTGGCATGATATTTAATATGTACAAAGTATATTTGTTTGTTTGTGGTCTGAATATTTCCAAGGATGTCACAGATTTGACCCCAGTTACCTTTCCAGGCTTCAAGTACTCCTCTACTTTAGCCAAATTGGGAATTAGCATTTCCTGAGCACATCAAAACTTTTTCACATTTATGTGAACGCAGTTCAATTTAGTTCAATGCTTACTTAGTGTCTATTATGTGCTTTACACTGTTTTAAGAGTTTGGGTTGATCCAGCTTGCTCATGGTTATTGCATAATACAAAGGCAGATATAAACATATTATTTCACTATAAGTGGTAAGTACTAAGAAGTAAGTTCTGGGTTCTACGAGAGGACAGAGAAGGGTCACCTAAATCACCACCGTACCACTTCATTTATGGTAAGCAGGTGTGGAAGAAGGGGCATATTTTATCACTTCAAGGGGATCATTAAGAAATGGGTAGGGTTTTTCTATTAAAAAACAAGACAGAACAGTAAAAATAACATGTGCTGGCACAGTGCTAAGTGATTTATATGCATTGCATCATTTAATCATCACAAAAAAATAAAAATCAAGAAATTAAAGATAGTAACTTAGAGAAGTTAGAGATAGACTTAGAGAAGTTAAATATTCAGCCCAAGGTCACAGAGATAGTATGTAAAAGAGCCTGGATTTAAATCTAGTTCAATGACATTAAAGTAGTTCTATCTGACCTTAAAGTTCAAGTTCTCAGACACGTATACATATAAAGACACATACTGGAATTTATTTGGCATGGGGTTCCATCTGGCACATGTTGATAGGTTTTTGGAAGAAATGAAATAGTAGAGGAGGAAGAGGAAACAGAGCAGAGAAGGAAGTGCCTAGTAAGAACTAGTAAAATTGATTCACCTTACGATTCTAAATTAAACTTGTGTCATTTTTAAGGTAGTCTATGAGGATGTGACTTGAGGTAGGGAAAACTGTGATAACAACCTTTGGTAGTGGCTCACAGTTAATATGCCCATGGGGCCAAGTCTTGTATTTGTTTTTTTTTTGAGCTGGAGTCTCACTCTGTCACCCAGACTGGAGTGCAGTGGCGGCTCCTAGCCACTGCAACCTCGACCTGCTGGGCTCCGGCGATCCTTCCGCCTCAGCCTTCCAAGTAGCTGGAACTACAGGCGCGTGCTACCATGCCCGGCTAATTTTTTGATGTGTTGTAGAGATGAGGTCTCACCAAGTTGCCCAGGCAGGTCTCGAACCCGCAGGCTCAGGCAATCCACTCACCTCAGCCTCCCAAAGCACGGGATTACAGGCTGAGCCACTGAGCCCGGCTGGGGCCAAGTCTTTTAGAACCAGTTCAGTGCTCTGGGCCTCAGGAGGCTGATGGAGGATAAGTCGTCTTAGCCTCCTGGCTCTCAGACAAAAGGGTAGCACAGTAGTCTCTCTCTCTCTCTCTCTTGCTCTCTCTCCCTCTCTCTCTCACTGTGTGTGTGTGTGTGTGTGTGTGTGTGTGTGTGTGTATGTGTGTATATGTGTAAATAACTTCTCCTTAACAGATAAAGAGAATCTGGTATAATGTTGTTGGAGTGTAATGTCTAAACTTGGATCTGGATACAATTTATCAAAGCTCCATTACCTCAAAACAACCATCCAGAAATTGTCCTGATCCTGTAGGAAGGTAGAGGTCTGGTTCATTCAGAAACTGAAAGGTTTTTTCAGGAACGATGTTCCAACTAACCTAATCTAGGATGAGATTTTACTTAGACAACTGAGGAGTTGCCTAGTTAATTACAAACAGCTACCCTAACTTTATGTTCATTGAGATATATATGTATATAAAATGTATGTATAATATCCATGATACTTTGCAGTGTTTTTAATGCTGTCTTCTGTGTTCTGGGTCTTGTCAGTTCTCTCTTCAGTTTCCAACTTCATAAAAATTTGCTGACAATGCCTTTTCTATCAACTGTATTGGATTCTTGCACCATTTACAATCAGATTACTGATGTAAAATTAATTAATAAAAATAAAAAATAATATGCAAATCTTCACTAAATGGAACTAAAAAATTAGAATCACTGATTTTAATTCAGTTTCCTATTGCTTCTCATTTTCTTTGTTTTTATTTTTCTATTATAATAGAGTAGGTTGTACCAACATAACAGTTTTCCAAGTCCTACAGCTGTAAGTCATAAAACATTATGACCAAACCACAGTGTTTATATGGAGTGATAAAGTACCATCTGAGTGTCATGTTTCTCTTCATCTAAATATTTAATTGGCCAACCAATTTAAAAGAAACTGAAAACTGTGGGAGCACATTATTGCACTAATCTCCTGTGTGGAATTTTATGGTAACTGAGTCTACATGGAACCATGTCTAACATGTTTAAACAGGCAATTTTGTTCCCCAACAATATACTAGAAACAAAAATATTTATAATGAAAAAATACATATGCTTATGAGGCATGTGTGTTTACAGTAGAAACACTGCAATTAGTAGATCTAACACTCAAGCTTTTGACAAGTTTGTGGAGTTCCTAAATGTAGCTTAGGGTTTTCAATTCTATGCCTTCTTCTAGCTATCACTATTTTTCATTTTCTCTTTACTGCCAAGCTTTTTGAAAGGGAAATAGGAACTAAGTATTTCTACTGTCTCATTTTCCATTAAATCCTCAAGAATTACAATCTGGCTTTCATTACATTTATTCTCTTTCCAAGGTCATATGTGAACTCTTGGGTGGTAATGCCAAAGGATAGTGTTCAAATCTTATATTTCTGATGTTGCTGCAGTTTTTGACACTACTAATATGCCCTTTAGAAGCTGTCTCTTTCTTTGGTATATATGTTGCCCTTCTGTCTTGATTTCTTCTTGTATGGATGCTCCAGTTTAATCTCATTATTGAGCTCAACTTATTTAGCCTACCCTTTAAAAGTCGATGATGCAAGAGATTTTATTCTTAACCTTTACTTTTCTCACTCTATTCACTTTCGCACCTATTCTCATGCTTTCAATGATCACTTATGCACTTGATGACTCCAAAATTTCTACATATTTTAATGTCACTATCCAACCTCTCTCTTAGATTACAGACCTATATAACTAGTTGGTTACTTAAAAATTTCACATGAATATCCCATTCACTCATCAATGTATCAACCCACATATTCATTTACCATAGCTTTTTTTTGTACCATAAACATTATAAACTAACATACTGAAACCACACTCTTCATTTTGCCCCTGAAATAACATATATTTATCCTTCATTTTCTATCTGATGTCTAGAAATGTCACCTATCCAGTCATACAAGGTTAAAAATCTGGTAATGTATTTGGCTTAATGGTAAACTGGAATCTCTGAAGGGGGAACTCCAGCCTTAGGTAGTTAAGTCTTTCTAGGTGTTTCTAATGTATATCCAGAATTGAGAGTTTTACTGTAGATTAGTGCTTCATCACGTTTGGTGTGCACAGAAATCATCCAGGGATCTTGTTAAATGCAAATTCTGATTAGGCAGGTCTGAGTTGTGGCCCCAGGTTCTGCATTTCTAACAAGCTCCCAGATGATGACAGATGCTGTTGGTTTGTGAACATACTTTGAATATTAAGATTTTAGATGATTCCATGACATGACATCTCTTAGGGTTTGTCTGGTGGAATATCTGGAGTATTTCAAAGATAGGGTGTCTCCAAGCTTTTAACAGTACACCTTTTGAGTGAGTTAGGTATTAGCTATGCTTTTGTCTTTTCTGTATGGCATATTCTAATCTCTAATTCTGAATTAGAAATATATGAGGGACATTGACTATGAAATTGCAAGTGGTGCTTAAAGTACCAAGTCATTCTGTATGTAAAATACCTTTTAGGTCTTGTCTTGGTCTCCATCTCCAGCCTTAACATATGCCTCTTGTCCTTTGAGCCCTTCTCCCTCTAAAGCCAAATCATTTATACATCAAAATATGTACCATCAACTCTTAGTGCTCTGTGCTTTTATACATGCTTTCCCTCTGCCTGGAACACTTTCCTTTATACTCTACTTATCTTTTAAAGTGCAGGTCAAAAAAAAAATAAAGTGCAGTTCAGATATCATTATATTTTGAGTTAGACATTATTCATGTGCTCTCATACCTTTATTATTTCCATCAAAGTACATCTATGATTTGTAGTTTTCAGTTTACTTCCCTGTCTCTCCATTAGCTATGAATTTCCTGAGAAGAATACTCTAGACCTTCAGTTCCTAACACAGTGCGTGGCACATTAAGAGATTCAATAACTTTCTGTGGAATGTATTGAAGCCATTGTTGAAATTTAAGTGTGATAAATTGATTTATATTTACTTATCAAGCACTGTAGCTTGATGCATTTCCAAATAGTTATCCTGCTGTTCTTTACTCAAATTAGGCAGCAACATTAGAGTACATTAGAACTAAATGTGAAAAGAGCAATACAATTCCAATCATTTATATTGATTTATCCCTTCATGAGTCACAGGTTATCAACTCAAGCTTCCTTGTCTATTTTAATTCTCAAATATTTTGAGGTTCCTTAGTAGACAAGTCTACTGTAAAAATATCATAGGAATTTTGGAGTTCTATATGAAAAGAAGCTTAAATCGGGCCATGAGCTTTTATTTCAAATATTATTCTTTGTCATCAACACAGAAATACTCAATGTTTGCCTAAGGAGTAAGAAATGAGGTCACTCATATAGTCAATGGAGCCTCAGCTCCTGTCTATCCCAGAGATATTCTCAGTCACGACATCTGGTGCTTAACACTCAGCCTGAAGTTGGCTTGAGAGTCTCATCATATTTCACACACTGCAGGCCACCATTATGCTGAATAATTAAGAGTTGGCTAAGTCTTCTCCCTCCAATATTCTGTCACGAACTTGAAGGATCTTGAAAAAATTTAAGTAATTTGGATAACTGCAAACTCTTTGTTGAGTTAATCAGGTTAGACTCTAAACAAAGATGCTTTTAAAATAGAAAATTCACAGACAAACAAGTTTCCAAGAAGGTTTCTTGTAAAAAAAAATTGTAGGTAAATTTTTACTTATTCTTAATTTATCTTATTCAGGAAATCTGCAAATGAAGTATATAGGTTTTTTAACTTCTATTCCCCTCTTTTACTATGAGATATTAACAGTATACTTGCAGTCACTTAATATTATCAAAATCAATACCTTCAAACAAAAGAGATTGTCTGTTAGCTAAAAGCCTAAAGCAAAGGAAAGATCCATCTAGAGTGACACTTCATTTGTTTGGGTGAAACTTAATTGACTTGAATAAAAGTGAAGTGCGTCTGCTCTTTTGTTCATTAAAAATATTGAACTATTTAATTGGTGACTTAGATATGGCTTATCAGATTCAGAAGATAACACAATTTCAAAGGTTTAAAATTCTGTTTACATGCAACCAACCAGTTTTCTAAATATTCAAGAAAGTAAATAGTGCTCCATTACTTCATGGGTTCTAAAATCTATCCCTAATGAAAAACTATGTTCTCCATTGAGGACAGTTCTTACCAAGAAAATGGCTGTGAACATCCTCTTCGTTATATTTATGAATATAAACCCCATGAGGATAGAGTCCTTAGACACTTTCATTCAAAGCTGTATTCCAGTTCAAGAACAAAGCTTGGCATATATCAGGCACTCAATAACTGTTGGATGAGAGGCATGAAAGTGCCTCCTAGTTTAGGCTGCTCTGGAAGTGTTAGTTGTCAATGAACTCTTTAAGAGCTTTAGCTTCCCACACAGAACCAGTTCATTGATTTACAAATAAGAAACAGGAAGAGCTTTATTTTCTATTCTATTTAGGCTGGTGAAACGCCAAATTAGAACTGCATTTTCAACTCATCACGATAGTGGCCCCTTTTTTGCCTCATATGCGTGACTTCCTCAAATCCTTAGGATAAAGTTCCAAATTATACCATGGTTTCCAAATTCTTCCAGAAGTTGCCTCTATAACTCTCCAGCCACATCCTGAACCTCTTTTCCCTGTATGCTCTGTGGTCCTGTCAAACAAGTTTATCTACTGAAGTTTCCAATTTACTAGATGTTCCATTTGGTTCTTCTAGAAGTATTCTCCATTTTCTTTCTCACTCTGTTCATGTTCTTTTTTTTTAATCCTCGAAAATATTTATAATAGTTGTTTTAATACCCATGTCTGCCAATTCTATTATCTTTATTATTTTTGAATTTGTTTCTACTGACTGATTATTCTCCTGGTTATGTGTCATATTTTCCAGCATCTCTGCACTTTTTTTTTTTTTTTTGAGTTGAAGTCTCACTTTATCTCCCAGGCTGGAGTGCAGTGGCACACTCATGGCCACCTCAACATCGACCTGCTGGGCTACGGTGATACTTCTGCCTCAGCCTTTCAAGTAACTGGAACTATAGGCGTGCGCTACCGTGCCCAGCTATTTTTTAAAAAAAAATTTTTATTGTAGAGATGAGGTCTTGCCAGGTTGCCTGGACTTGTCTAGAATCTGTGGGTTCAGGCAATCCACTTGCCTCGGCCTCCCAAAGTGCTGGGATTATGGGCTGAGCCATGAGACCAGCCTCTGCACTTTTTGATTGGATGTTGTACATTGTAAACTTTACGTTATTGTGTGTCTGGATTTTATTGTCTTCCTTTAAGGAGTTTTCAACTTTGTTTTCGTCTGTTAGGCAGTTAAGTTACTTGTAGTCTTATCTGATCCGTTTAAAGCTTATTTGAAGTATTATGACAGGTCTAGAGTAACCTTTATCTAGGGATAGTTTAGTCCTGCTGATAAAGTAGACCAGAAATGCTGGTCTTCTTTCAGTTCTTCAAGCATGTTATATTCTTTCTTGCTCCTGGATTTGGCACATTCTGTTAGTTTTTTTTCCTGTTATACACTTCTATCATACTTTGAGCTTTTCCTCCTGAAATTAAATGTAAAATTACATATTTGATGACTGTCATTCTTGCTAGATTGTAAACTCCAGGACAGCAGGAGAAATTATGAAAGGGTAGCCATCATTTCACACCAAACAAATGAGACATATTTCAGGACTAATGAAGAGATCATTTTTCTAATGAGGATATGGTCAATGAAAAGATGAGTCAGTCAAGTACCAACATTCCTACCAGGATGAAGGTACACAGATGCCATTTATTTTCTCTGATAGGAATTCATTTTCATTTTCCTCTCCCATACTTCCTTTTGAAATATCTGCTCCCAAAGATCCTGTTGGATCATTTGATTCCATTCCCTTGGCCGTGAATGGCCAGACTGGGATGAACAACTGACATTGGGTAGGTCAACATATTATTTACTCTAGACATACTGGTTAGGTTTTTTTTCCCTTGAAGCAAAACTGTCCTTTCAGTGTTCCACTGGGCAACAGACCCAATAGAAATCTAGGCTTTCTGGCAGAACCATGCCCAAAGGATATGCCCAGCTAAAGAAGTTGTTGACGCCAGTGAAGTCTAGGATGGGCTAGTAGTTAGGTGTAGTAGAGATAAGGAGGGCACGTGTATAAGCAGAAAATATGAAAAGATATGTGTTCATGGTGGTTAATATTAGGTAGCTCCTGGCCTAAGGTACCATGTCTAGTGAAGAATTCATGGGAGAATTTCAGTTCTCAGGGTGGTTGATTATGTTAGTGTCCTAGGGTTGCCATAACAAGTTACAGTGAACTTAATGGCTTAAAACAACAGAAATTTGTTCTCTTACAGCTCTGGAGGCCAGATGTCTGAAGTCAAGGTGACAGAAGGGTTGGTTCCTTCTGGAGGCTCTGCTCCTCTGCTCTGTGCCTCTCTCCTAGTTTCTGGTAGCTGCTGGTAATTCTTGGTATGCCTTGGCATAGAGATGTATCACTTCAATCTCTGCCTTTATCTTCACATGGTCTTTTTCTCTGTGTTTCTCCTGATTCTCTGTATATTTCAAATCTTCCTCTCCCTTTTCATATAAGAACACCAGTCATTAGATTAGGGCCCACTCTAAATTCAGGGTGATCTTATCTCACGAGTCTTTATTATATCTAAAAGAAACCTAATTCAAAAAAAAAGGGTTACATTCACAGGTATGAGGTGGTTAGGCCTTGGACGTATCTTTTTTTGGCCCATTATTCAACCCATTATATTGGTGAAAACAGCACTGAGTCCTAGGCTAGAAAGACAAGAAATCTATATAAGGCATCAAGTCATAGCTCAGGTATAGAAAAAAACAAAACAAAAAACAAAACAGGAGTCTAATTTTAGGAACTGAAAATCAAGATCAGAATAGGACTGGTAGTAAATGAAATAGAAGTTTAGTTACTGGTCAAGAAAGGCTCTTTCACATTCCAGCAGATTAAAAACACTGTCAAATAGTCTGGGACATTGATAAATCTACCAGTTGCAACAGCAAGGATGGCATGTGAGCCATAATAACAATAATGAAGTGGAGTGATCTAGGTAATATAGACTCAGTAAAATAAAGCAGAATCTATAAAAAATAAACAAATTAACTTGCTTATAATTTAGTTAGTAGTTTGCACGGCAATTCAAACTCTTCAAGTTTCCTCCTTTGTGTATTCTGCAAACAGCTTGCCCCAAGTTAACATGATCTCTAACTTTCCCCTTTGCTCCAACTTCAAATATAGGAAAATGTATACATGACTCTTCAATTAGTCTCATCCTGGATTACACAAAATGAGCTGGAAATAGCTTGATTAAAGATTAATAATTTTTACTGATTTTCATTTAAAATGTCCTTAGCATGTGAACTGCTAAAAAAAAGCAATTTAGTACACAATGAAAAAAATGTCTGTTACAAATATCATCAATTCCTCATTTTCTTATCAGGCAGAACTTTCCTGAACACCAGGTTTTTATTCCATTTTTAGAAGATTTCTTAAGCAATGATGTCCCACTTTTAAAGATATTAAAATATGCTCTAACATGTTCAGAAACATATGTCTTGTTATTCTAAATCTGGTCTTTTTTCCTACTGTCTTCCAAAAATGGGAAAAAAAGTTGATAAAATTGAACAGCTTGATTTTCTGTGAATGAGTAGTGGAGTTTGGAACAGACAAGGGCATTAGTAAATATCTGAAGTCAAGGACTGGTGGGTCAGGAGCCTAATCGGAGCTGTAAAAAATCACTTCTTTCAAAATTTAATGACATTTTTGTGCCCTTCTGTATCTAAATAGTGTGTAACTTGGCTTGCCACGTCTGTTCAAATGACAGGCAGCTCTCTGTCCTTTAAGAGCAAATACATTTCCTCAGCTCTAAGTAATAGCTCTCATTGGTTTGGTGTTTGATGAACCAAGGACCTTTGGAGTCAGTGCACACAGAATGCAGTTATGGCTGTAGTTTTGACCAGGTACCCCACTGCCTCAGAAAATGACCAGCTATCTTTTCAGGTGGCTTAAAGAAACGGCTTTCTGATGACTCCTCCCGAGGTTAACAACTCTAATAAGTGCTATATCCGGGTTCTTCGGTATCATCACTGGCCTTGAGTCCAGATATGATAGAGGCTTTGAAACCCTGACAGATAATCAAAGAGTCACCTTCTCACCTCCAGTCAGTTCATAAGAAAAGAATGAAAAAATGGGCACTTCACAGAAGTCCTTGCATAGCACTTACATCTTTTTGATTTTCTCTCTCACTAGTTACTTTAGAAAGCTTTTGGAAAATGCATTTAATCTATTTCAAAGGTCACAGCAACAAAGGTCTCGGCTCCATTGCTATATCCATGCTAGGTCAGCCTTTAAAACTTCAATTTTTGTGTTGTTTTTTTTTTTTTACATCAACTAGAACACTGAATGAAAATTACTGATATTCAAGGCAGCAGACAAAACAGAACAGGTGTCTTCTCTGCATGTATTAGGTTGTATGGAAATGGAGTTTCCATATTTTCTGAATCAAAAATCAGTTCTCTTGTCTGACAAATATGAATGACCTCATGTGGATAATGGAACAGAATATCTGAGGTCAAGAGTATTATGGATAATCCGAGACATGTGGTTTCTGTACATGTAAAGTCTTGACTTAATTCAGATTAACTGAAAACTATATGAGAACTTGTATGTGTTTAAGTTCATAGCCTGGGTAGATTGTTACTGTGTGTTATTGCTTGCTTTCCTTCTCACCAGTCTCCACATGATGCTAAGAATATATAATAAAAGGCACCTTTCAGAGGTGCCACATTTCCTTAGCCAACCATTAATAATGGGGAAACACAATGCCTGTTTGCTAATCAAATGTAATGTGCAGGTTAATGAAAAACACATTTCAAGTTCACCTTAGTAATGATCTTGCCTCTATCTCTTAAGTCACCAGGGATGATTTGACAAGCAGGTGGCTTAGGGTACTCAGTGATATGAATTTAGTTAATTTTCTGGATTTCCTTCCTGGGGAAGCTATGCAAACAGTACTTTTCATTTCAAATATGGGTCAGGTTTTTAAAAATCCTAATGTTATTATAAGAATGAAGAACACAAATTGAGAGATGAAGAATTGGTGAATATCTTTAGCTCATAAGACCAAAGAGAAAGCTCAAATACAACGAGACTATGTGATTGATCTGTGCTTTATATTGGATCAGAGCAATCAGATTCACTTTGCTTTTGGTCAAATAAGACAACTCTGATATTAATGTAGGCTAAGTATTTTTTTTTAACGAATTATTGTAATCTTTCAGTAGCTCTATGGGTTAGATACTTAAATAACATTATAAATAGATTAATAAATCTGAAGATAACACTGGGTTTTAGGCAATGAAGCCGGGGACCAGAGATGCTAAGTAATTTTTCCCTGATCATACAAGTTAGTGGTAGAACCAGGATTTGAAGTTGAACAGCTTGAACAAGTTATTTGAGTCTCTCTGGTTCTTAACCAACCATTTCTTAACAACTCATGTCAGGCCTGCAAATAATTACAGCCTTTCCATATGAGATTTTTGTCATAGTCTTGATTCACTCTATGGCAAGGATTATGCTTTACTTTCCATTCTGCAAAGTGCTTTGTACTCAGTAGGGACTTAATACATGTTAGCAGAATGAATTTAATTTTTTGGTCTTATTTTCACCCCTAACATTCTACTTGTAAGCTCAGGAAAATATGGCAAACAAATGCCAAGGGTATGTGTAGATGGAGTTAGATCC
The DNA here is from genome assembly GCA_963574415.1 of Tarsius wallacei. Taxonomy (NCBI): domain Eukaryota; kingdom Metazoa; phylum Chordata; class Mammalia; order Primates; family Tarsiidae; genus Tarsius; species Tarsius wallacei. The sequence goes on from CAUYQG010289133.1 coordinate 15,839, forward strand.
ATTAACTTTGTTTATAGACAGTGGGATTAGGGTATAGAACACTCTGCCAAATACTAGACTCAGAAAATGGGAAGATCAGGGCATTTTTGAATGTGGATCAACAGAGTAGATTAATAAGAGTGCTGTATGGCCAAGAGAAAGGTCAAATACCATAAGTTATTACAAACCTTCCACAGCTGCAAGTATGGACAAGAGGACACAATGAACATTGCTCTTAGCGGTAAGAAATATCTCTGGCCAAATGATTCTCTAAGAAATTTTAGAACCGAAACAGTCTAATTATTCTTGCTAAACTGACTTTCAGTCAGAATTAGAAGTGAAAAGTCAGGTAATTAATTAATTAATTGACATCATATTCAGAGGCAACAAACACACGTTTATCTTCACAACAAATTCACTATTAAAACCCACATGAGACCAGGCGATTCATCAGCAACTCTGATGGTTGTCAAGAAATCTGGTCCTCTGCTGGGTGTGGTGGTGTATGCTTGTAGTTTCAACTACTCAGGAGGCTGGGGTGGGAGGATCGCTTGAGTCCAGAAGTTCTGGGCTATAGTGTGCTATGCTGATTGGGTGTCCACACTGTTTGGTATCAATATGGTGACCTCCTGGGAGCGGAGGACTTCCAGGTTTCCTAAGGAGGGGTGAACTGACCCAGGTCAAAAACGGAACAGGCCAAAACTCCTGTGCTTACCTGTAGTGGGATTGTGCCTGTGAATAGCCACTCTACTCCAGACTCTGTCTCTAAACAAACAAACAAACCCCCCAAAAACAAAAAACAACAACAAATAAAGGAACAAGTCTGAGCCTCAGATTCTGACGATTAATCTCTCCCTTTCTGGTTCTAAGGACATGTTATTCTGTGGCTTATTATGTATGCCCTGTGTCAGATCACACACTAATCAATGAACTTGAGTTACATTTTCTCATTAGTCTAATGAAAAGACAGCCTTCTTTTCTTAAAGATACAAAATTGAGCCATTTTTCTACCGGCACTTTGGTAAATTTCCTATTTCAAGTGGATTTTAAAAAGTTGGTGTTGGCAGCTCTGAGAAGAGAAGTAGGGGACATCACAAAGTCAGGCTGAGGAGAAATGATTTTCTCCTGGCATTTCAGAGACAGACTTGCTTTTCATCTGCCAAGAAGCTATAGTAGGTCTGTCAATGAATTCTTTCTTAGAGAGGTCTGACATGGACTTTACTGCCTGGCCCAATCACAGTGTGACTACAAGGATGTCCGCATCTCCCAGTGGACAATAACTAGAAATACAACACCTGTATCTTTTAAACAGGAAATAATTACAGCTGGCAAGGCATTTGAAGGGGTATTGAGACAGTGTTTTTTTTTTTTTTTTTTTAATTAATGTCAAGACTATCTTGTAAAATCCACAATGTATGGTCATCATATTTTATGAAGTTCAGAGACAAATATTGATCTACCTTGCTTATATCATCAGTAGTAATAATAATTATAATAGCTAACACTACTAAAATTTTACCATATACTAAATACAAATTCATTTGTTCCTTACAATAATTCTAGGAAATAGAACCTTTTATTATCTCCACATTGGCAGATGGAGAAACAAATACAGAGTGGTTAAGAATCTTCACCAAGTTCACACAAGTGGAATAGTCAAGTTAGAATTTGGACCCAAGCAATTTAGATGGAGGAAATATGCTCTTAGCTATTATGCTGTATTGTTTGTATTAACTGGAGAAATAGGCCATGCAAACAAAAACCTTAAGAATGACGACTACAATTAACATTTATTCAGCACTATAATGTGCAAGATACTGTTCTATTTTTTTTAAAAGCTACTTAAAAATAAATATCTTATTTAGAATAGTTTTAGATTTATTGGAAAGTTGCAAAGAAGTAGAAGCAAGGTATTGTTTTATCACATTATGCACATTAAAAAAATCCCCTTAACAAGCCAATGAGGTAGGAAGTATTATTATCTCCACTTAACAGATTGAAAAACTGAGACACATGAAATGTAAGTAACTGCTCTCATGTTAAGTGACTGGGGTTCAAAATCAAGTAAGGCTAGTCATTCAGACTCAGGTCTCTTAAGTTGTTTGTTGGTGCTGAAGCAGTATTTTGAAAAATGGATATCAATTACTGCATTCCAAAATTCAATGAAATAATTTTTCTTATGTTGATGATATCTAATCCAAAACAACCTCAGAAAGCTATTTTGTATAAAACAGAAATCCAAGATTAGGAATCTCCAATAGCAAGTAAAATGGCTTAACAAAAAACTGCATAAATAGAATAAAATTAGTTGTCCAGGAAAAGCCAACTGGGTCACTGTCTTCCTGGTCTCTCCCATTTCCAATGACCCCCCAAACTTAAAAAAAAGAGAAAGAAATATAGTACATAGTGACCAATGTTTTACACCACATAGATATATTTTCAGACAGGCAACAATGCAGATAAACTAATAAATTCATCCGTAATGGAATTTCCTTAGTTGTTTTTTTTTTTTTTTAACATCTTGATTGCTTCTATATAGTCTTTGCTAGTTTCCCAGTTGATTAGCGCCAATGTCAAATATTCTGGCATTTATTTTGTAGTTTACATTTCTATTCAGAGGAATGTACATAAAACAGTTGATCTTGTCCCTGATATACAAAAACCTAACACGTTTCTGTATTCATTTTCAAAGACAATAAATATTGTTGGATAAATACTCCTCTACCTGTAAAAAAAGAGCCGGGCTTGGTGGCTCAGTCTGTAATCCCGTGCCTTGGGAGGCTGAGGTGAGTGGATTGCCTGAGCCTGTGGGTTCGAGACCCGCCTGGGCAACTTGGCGAGACCTCATCTCTACAATAAATCAAAAAATTAGCCGGGCGTGGTAG
>CAUYQG010289140.1:0-25599 GCA_963574415.1 Tarsius wallacei
GGGAGGATGGAGCATGGGGATCATGCTGTTTTTAGTCAAAAATGTCTGAACGCTCAGTGCAGTGTGGGTAAGTGCACCTGTAAATCACCCATCATGAAATGGGCAAATGAGTTGAAAGAATCTCAAAAAAAAAAAAAATTCACTGAAGCTGAATACAGCTTCTCATGACAACACTAGTTGGTACATTGATATTGATGTGTTCCTAGAACGCTTACCTAGTGGGGGAAGCCTATACTATAAGGAGCTCACCCTCCAAAAGGTAATTCCAGGTTTTTTGGGGTCTCCCCTCATATATATTTTATGTGTTTATGTGTTTCTTTGTTTCTATGTGACAAGGATCTGGCAATGTTGCCCAACTTGGTCTCGAACCAAACTCCTGGTCTCAGGCAATCCTCCTACCTTGGCCTCCAAAAGTGCTGGGATTACAGGCATGACCCAACATGCCTGGCCTTGTTTCTCATATTTTGGACACGGTAAAGTTTTAAAAATGTAAAGTAGACAAGTCTAGCCATTTAAAAATTTTATTTCATTGCTTTTGTGATTAAAGCATCTTTCCTCTTATAGTGATGAGTCAAATAGTTGCCTATCACTCTAAGTTTTTATCATTTATAGTTTAGTAACACCATATTCTTAAATTCTTCTAGAACTTACCTTGATTTCCATGATGAGGATTTCACTTGATTTTTTTCCCCCCAAGGGAACTAAATATGCCTCCTGGGTGTATGGCCATATTCTGTGCCATGGAAGCATACGTGTATTGATGATGTTGCTGCCATCACATGGTATCATTTATTCCGAACTCTATTTTGTGCTTTAATATCTGGATATCCATTCCTCTGACATCATCCCTCCCTGTTTATTTATTCATGTGAACTTTAGGGTGATTTTTTCCTAATTCCACAACAAATATCATGAGATGTTCATTAAATTACATCAAGGACCTTTAAGATATCGGCTCCCGCCATTCAGGAACATGGAATGGCTCTCTAAATATTTGCTTTTCCTTTATAAATTTCCATAGCGATGTTCACTATTTTCCATAAGCGTCCCACACATTTCTTGACATTCTATAAAAGGCGTGTGTTGCAGAGGGCCTGGGAGGGAGAGTGAGAGAAAGCAGTTGTATGTTTGTTATGAGTGGAATTTTTTTCTTTATATCTTCGCATGGACTGTAGGGAAGCCATTAGGTTTTGCTGGATTTTATTCATCTGACTAAATCTTAATCTCTTAGGTTGACATAGAGGTCAATGATTATACTTTGGTCTTCTAACTTCTGGTGGTTATGGCCCTTATTTCTGAAATAAATTCCTAGACAAATAGTCACTTCTTCATACGCAATGAGATAATACTATGTCATTGTCTTCTTGCTTCTTCTGTTGCTGAGATGACTACTTTCTGCCTGAATGTCATTCCTTGAGGGTAATCTGTCAGCTGTCAATCTATCTATTGCTTCTTTGAGAGTAAACTTTCATTTTTTCCTCTGGCTGCTTTTGGGGTTTTTGCTTTGTCCTTGGTTTTTTCAGTGTCACTATGATGTATCTAGTTGTGAATTTCCTTTAATGTGCGTTCCTTGGGCTTTACTTGGCCTCTTTAAACCATGGATGGCATATTTGAGCCTTTAAATTCTCAAATATTGCCTCTTCCCCATTCTCTGTCTCCTCTCCCTGTCGACTCTGGAATAAACCTTGTGTCAGACCATGTCACTGTATCCTTTATGTCTTATAGACTTTTCCCTCTGCCTGCTTCATTCAGGAGTATTCTTCCTGACCTACATTTCAGCTCCTAAATCCTTTTATCAGCTGTATCTACTCTGCTGTTGCACCAATTCGCTGAGTTATTATATTTTTCAATTCTCTCTTTTTTAAAAAATTAGCAATGGCTGTGTTGTTTTTGATAGTTTCCAATTGATTGCCAACATATTCAAGCTTGGTTTGCTCCTCTGCAAACACTGTAAGCTGCATTGTTTTATAGTCTATATCTGATAGCCTCAGTATTAGAAGTCCTTGAAGGTTTGTTTCTGTTCTCTGCTGTTTCTACTGGTTTGGGCTTACGATGTGCTGTCTGTTCATGTGCCACACAATTTATTTTTATTATTTACTGGACACAGGATTTGAACATAACTTACATAAATATTTTGAGGCCTGAGATGATATAATCTTCCTCCAGCCCCCTCCTCATTTCCCAGGGCAGGGTCTTATGAAATCCTGTTGTGCTGAGAAGCAAATGCTCAATTTCCTTCTTTCTTATTAGAAAATAAATTTCAAAGATATGTACTTATTCTAGGTACTTACAATTATGTTCCCTTTACCTTTTGTGAAGGAAACTTTCCAGGTGGGATTTTTATTTTCTGTTCTTTCATCATTGAACAGGAGGACATGTAGGCAGTGCTAGTGTTTACCCACAGCTAGTACATGTGACAAGTCCTCGGTTCTTTCGCTGGCCCGTGGGGCTCTGGTAGAATCATGCCGATATAGCCATGTCTGGAGGAGGATAAAGTCATTTTCAGGGCCGCTTGTCAATTTCCAGTGTTTTCTGTGTCTTCGTTTTGTTTTTAGCCAATGACCATCCAATACGTTTCTAAACGGATATGGTGTTCATCTCACAACTATATTACCTGGCTCCCTGAAACACAAAAAGGTGGAGGACAGGACTGGAAACACCTCTGTTCCTTTCTCCTCCTTGGCACATGCAGTGCTCTGCAGGCAAGGACCCTCTTCCCAGGAGACTTGTCACATCTCCTTTATTTGGGAGCAGAACGTGATAGAGAATTGCAGCTCTGTTTGGACAGAGAAAGAGACTGAGGTAGGAGTGAAGGTGCCGAGGGGCTCCCGGCTCCTTGGCTGCCTCAAAACAAAGGTGTGTGCCCAGCTTTGCGGTTGGTTCAGTCTGTGGCTTTCAGAACCTGAGGGAAATGCTGAGGGTTCCCAGCACTTTTTCTTCTCTCCTTTCATACTCTGCAGGAAGAAGCTTAACAAACCTACAGAAGACCTTCTATACTATTTGCTAATTCAGCACCACTGGCCTGTAGGCATGAATTCTTCAAGATTTTAGTCTAATTCTGGTATTTATTGTTTTTTGTCCTTTCACAAGTGTTTATGGAGAATTTGGGAGCTGTGGCATCAGGACTCATAAGCACAATTCCATTTTAACCTGCTCAGCTGTTTTTTGGAAACCTAATCTTTTATTAAACATTAGGAAGTGTGCTGAGCTTGTAAGAGAGAAAGAATTTCTCTAGAGACATGCTGAATTAATAAAGAGAGATGATATTTTCTGACAAATCAGCCCTCCATTGTCCAGCTTATAAAGTCACAGTTTCTTAGATATTTGTATTATGTATGAGGCTTGATGTCCCGCAAAGAAATGCGACATTACAAATCAAGCTGTGTCCATCCTCACATCTGGGCAATGACTCCAACTACATGAACTGTTTTAAAAAATTAAGCATCTATTATTAAAATTGAAAGATATGGTGGGTGTCATTTTCAGAATAATTGGTGCCCTTTGTAGAATTCATTTGGCTTCTGAGACACAGTAGGCATTATATAGGGCAGCCAACTCCTATTTTAGGTAGTTTACTGAGATCATTATTTTCAGGAAATAAGCACATTAAGATTTTTTTTTATGGCCAGTGTGTTTCCAAGTTTATTAACAATTGAAATGTGTAGCATCTCTTCTGCTAGTTTAGACTCTTAAGTTAATGATGGGATGGAAGGATTTACATGTCACTTCTGTTCTCAGAGTCAAGCATGAACTCTAATGATTGACTGGGACCAACCCAGGCCTCAGTTGGTACCTCTCTGGAAGGTCTCATTCTTCTTCTCTGGTTTCTTCCTTTAAAGGTCATTTGATTCTCCTTTATATCCTATTTTGTCATTCTACCACAGCTCTTAGGATTGTTGGAGACCTGACATGAATATATTTATATCAGAATTTAGACCCCACGATAGAGAATCAGAAATTTCACGAGCGAATGAGAAAAGTCAGTTCAGCCAAGCTGTTGCATGGGAAGCATTCCTACCAAACCAGAAACAAAGCAAGTCATTTGTTAAATGAATAAAATCATGATTATTCTATTTAATGTTTTTCTGAAAGTTGTAGGCAATTCAATGAAATCAAAACAAGAGGAACAATTCAAATGAGATAAAATTGTCAAGAGAATCAGTCAAAATAACACTAGAATTTTAAAAATGGAATTCAAGTAGCAGGATGCAATGTAAATGTTATTTGGTTTTTCTTACATATTAATAAATATTAAGAAATATGGGGAAAAATTTCATTCATAGTAACCACAAAATTATAAAGCACACAGGAATAACCTTACTAATATACAGAATTTATATAAATTAAACTAAAGAAGACTAAGAGTTGATTAAGTGAAGTATGCTCTCAGAGAGCAAATTAAAGAAAGATGCAGGGTTTTTTCCTTTAAATTGATGCATAAATTAATGTGCTCTGAATCAAAATCCCAATGAAACTTTCATTGAAATGACAGATGTATTCTAATTCCATTGGAATAAGGAATAAGAACTCGAGAACATGAAGAAAAACATTTTGGTTGAGTAATGATGGAAAGAATATGTAAGACTTGTTCAATGGGAAATAAGCATAATCTGGAGTTACAGTATTTAAATCAGTGAAATCAACAGAACAACAGGGTTAGTCCAGAAACACACCCCTGTATAAATAAAACCTCAAATGTGACTGAACGGGCACTATAAATCAGTAAGGGTTACAAGTAGGACTTGGTATGTGTTAGGATCTCAGGTGACAGGTACAAGCACCCAGCTTCAGTAGCTATAAGAGTATGACTCCTTGAGAATTTGACAGAATTTCAGAGACTAGTTTTGCCAAGCTTGATAAATGTGAGGAGGTCTTATCAACTTCATGATGTCTCACTGGACAGCATCAAGGGAAGCAATCCAAGACTAATTCACAAGGAAAACATTAACAGATACCTTGGAGATGACCTTTGACTCAATCTTTAGCCTCAAGACTGTCCTCCTGTTCTTACAAAGGCCCAAATCTTGAAATGAGAAGAACCAAAGAGGCTCAGAGGGAACCCTTCGAGTTCATCTTGAGCCCAGGAGTTCGAGGCTGTATGTGCTGTGATCGTGCCTGTGAATAGCCACTGCCCTCCAGCCTGGGCAATATAGCAAGACCCTGTCTCTCAACAAAAGAAAAAAAAAAGATTTCTGTTCTCATTTTCGTTCCTCTCATCCAGAGAGAAGGAACAGGAGGAAGATTCAACTCAAATAACCTCAAAATCGGCCACTGTTGTGTCTCTCCCCGAGTTTAGACCCTCAAGTGATTCAAATTCTTCTCAAGGTAATCACAAATCCATGGTGCTATGGTTTGAGTGTTGGTGTCCCCCCAAATTCATATGTTGAAACCCTAACCCCCAAGCTGATGGTATTTGAGGGTGGGGCTTTGGGGGGTGGGTGATTAAGTGATGGGCAGAGACTTCACAATAGGATTGGTGTTCTTACAAAATAGGTTTAGGGGAACTCATTCATCCCTTCTGCCATGTGAGGACACAGCAAGAAGATGCTATCTACAAACCAGGAATAGGGTCCTCACTGGACACCGAATTTGCCCATGCCTTGATCTTGAACTTCCCAGCCTCCACACTGTGAGAAGCAAATTTCTGTTCTTTGTAAGCCACCCAGTTGATGCTGTTTTGTTATAGCTGCCGAACTAAGACACCTAGTCGCAAATCTCATCTGGGTCCCAGCTATGGCATGATTCTTGCATTTGTCCCGTCACTCCTATTGTAGCTGGTACCCTGCCTTTCCTAATCTCCCAAACATGCGGCTACTTCCCTCCTTCTCAGCAGAGGCCTGGCTTCCTACTTTGTGAACAGAAGAGGATGTCAGAGGATAAGCATTCTCAATTCCTTTGACTCCTTTGTCAAACTCAGTGGCATCACTGTGTCCCCTCCCACCCAAGGCACTCCACCCTAGACCCTAGATCTTCTGACCTCTTCTTTCTCCTCTAGGAATGGGCCCCATCATGTCACCTCTCTCTCTCTCTCTCTGATACCTTCCTTCAAAACTTCTTATCTACAGCTCCTGGCGCTCCCTGTACACTTGCTAATGACTGACCCCCACTGGAAACATCAACTCTCTTCTGGCCCCTCCCATTGCCACAGGACTCTGTCTCCTTCGTTTATTGGTGTCTCCTTTCCTGAGATCAACACTACCCTCCTAATGTGCAAACTCAAAGACTGCTTCTCAACCCTTTTCTTTCTCAACCTTTGGCTCTATTTGACAGAGGTACTCTTTCATATTTTAACACCTTCTTTTTTTGGAGAACAGTTTTATTGAGATACAGTGCGAACCACGCATTTCAAGTGCACAATTCAGCAGTTTTTAGTATATTCACAGAGCTCTGCAGCAACCCTAAAGTCAATTTTAGAGCGTTTTCATCACCCCTCAGAATAAACCCATAACCCATTAGCAGTCCTTCGGTTTTTAAAATGATTTTCTCTCCCGATTATACTGAATTGTTTAACCTTTCTTAATCCATCTCTCTTCTTCTTCCAATGTCTTAGATGTTTCTGTTCCCCAGACTCCACTCCTTGGCCTTCTTCTTATATTATATTGCTCTCAAACTCAAGGAGGTTTTACTCAAGCTTGTGGTTTCATCCTGGGCTTCTGTGGCCTTCACAGCTCTATTCCAAGCTCCAGACCTCAATCCTGCCCTTCCGTCCTCGGACTGCACCTTCCTAAAGCACTTACCCACCAGTTGTCCTCTGGACACATCAAACTCTGTAGGCCCCAAGTCAAATGAATCATGCCCTTCAAACCCACCCACCCATTCTTCCATCAGGTGTGCCACACATTTCACGTACAGATTTTCAATAGCGGCATTCACTGTGCCACTTGAGGTAATCCTGGTCACCCACTCCCTTCCTTCCCACCCTCTACCTCCAGCCTTCGCCAGGCTCTGCTGATTCTCAGTCTCTGAGCTTGTCTTACCAGCATCCCCTTCTCTCTACCTGCACTGTATTTTTACCTGTTGCTTTGACTCTTGCAGAGACCCCTGCTCTGGTCTCTCTCCCTCCAGATTTGCTACCAGGGTGTTCTTCCTTAACTGCAGACATAATCATGGGCTTGCTGGCCATAGAACCATCCATGGTGTGTGTCCACTACACTGGGCCTGATGGATCAAGCCCAAACCCTTGAGTAGAGTTTCAGAATTCTGAGGAGCAGAACCATATCCATCCTTCCAACCTCACATACCTCCCCCTGCACACTCACCCCCCACTACACAACATCCCTTGATGCTCCCCAAACATGTCATTCTTTTTCTACCCTCACATACTTAAAACACTACTTAGAACTTCCTCTGTTCAGAATCTCCCCTTAGCAAAATCTCACTCATCCTCTAAGATGCAGCTCACAATTCCTTCAGCTGAGATAGGAACACTCCCCCCTAAATTCCCACAGTACTTTGTTCCTAATTCTATTTGGATACGTCCGTATTTTTATGATCCTGTGACATATCTGTGTGCCCCAGTAGAGCACAAATTCTTCAAGAGCAAACGCCCTTTCTCAGCTCAGCTCCTCTGCCGACTGTTCCACCACAACATAAAAGGCATACAATAACTCTTTGCTGACTACTGCCTGAATGAATGAGCACATGAAGTTTTATCTTGATCCCTTTCAACACAGGAATGTGACATGCTAAGGAGATGCAGTGGTGGCTGAAATGTTGGATGCTGACGGGAAAAGCAGGATATGCCAAAATCCCTTCCAGAGCACTTCAGGCCAGCACGCTCCACTTGGGCTGCAGTGACTTTGAGTTGTCCTGAGGACCCAGCTGGACTTAATAAGGAAGCTTTCAAAGGAGACGGTCACCTCAGGGGGCGAGGGCTTTGTAGGTCACCGCAAAATGATGAATCACTCCTTTCAAAGCAGAGAAAACTTACTACTTTCTTTCAGATTTGTGTTAAAATTGTGTTGTTTGTAAGGACTTGGAACCCACCCTGAATTTCTGAGCTAGCTGTTTCTCTGAACCTTCAGATTAACTTCTTTGTGTCATTCACATTTTAAAATTGCGGATATGTTTGCTGGAAGGAATCAAATCGACTCATTCTGCTGGGAGCTGGAATGGTCCCGGGCCTGTTACTATGGAAATGGATTTACTACTTTTGTGGTTCCTTCCTGATTTTCAGGCTGCACGGCAACCTTGCGATGCTCCTGTGAATTCCTCCCTAAAGAGGGAAAGGGATGGAAATAGAATCACAGGGATAGAGAGCCGGGGATGTGTAATAGTCAAAAACATTTGGCAAATCCATTTCCTCCAGGTCAGCGCATCTCGCTCTTGTTTATTTGTTTTGTCTGTAGTTTATGTGCTAAGCTCAGCGCTTCTCTGAGCTGTTTATTCTGTCCCAACAGAACTCACTTTCTAAGAGAAAGACTATATGATTTTTTTTAAAGTGTCCCCAATATACACCACCATCACCACCAACACACCAATCTGGCCCAAGCTAGAGTATGGTGACTTTGTGGCCTCAATGTCCATCACCCCAACCCCAGGGTCTGTGGCTTTTGTCCAGTTTTGTATTCCACTGATTTTTGTGGCATTCAGTGCCATGGTAGGGCAATGCATCAACCCTCTTCAGTGCCTTGATGGAGGGAAGGGAAAAAGGGAATGCTCACCTCCCATGATCCTGGCCCTCACCAGTACTGCATGTGGAAGTTCCTTCGGGTCCATTACTTCTGGCTCATTGTGTTCCTAACGAGAAGTAGAAAGAAGGGAAAGAGAAGTTCTCACTCGAGAACTTCAAGTGCTTCTGAGTTCTGAGACCCTTAAAGGTAGCTTCTCATTTCTGTTGCCATTCTATATTGCTAGCCCAACAGGGGCTCTTTCTGTTATTCCTACAGCATCAAATTCTCTTGAGTACCTATTTTGTGCCACATACTCTTCCAGACACTAAGGCTACAACAGTGAACAAACAAAATGTGCGTATATAGACTGATTGATCAACCGATAGATAGATAGACCGATTGATCAATCGATAGATAGATAGATATCTCACTATTCTCATAGAATGTATTGTGGTAGAGGAAAATAATGCACAAATAAATATCCAATAGGTCAATAAAGAAAGTAGGATGAGCAAAGAAAATATTAGGAGAATGCTATTCTAAACTGAGTGGAAAGGGGAAGGCCTCTCTGAGCAGTTAGCAGTAATCCAGAACAAGCTTAAAGTACCCAGGAATGGCAACCTGGCCAGGGTGAGTAAAGCCAAAGGTAGTTATTAGGAGACAAGGTTAGAGCTAAGCAGGTTGATGGGCCTGTGTAAAGACCCCTCAGAGATTCCTACGTCCTAGCCCCTGGCACTTGAGACTGTTTTGCCTTATATGGTGAAAAGAATTTGCAGATATGGTTAAGTTAAAAGACCTTGAGAAGGGGGGACTCTCCTGGATTATCTGAGTGGGCCCAGTGAGATCACAAACATCTTTAAAAAGGAAGGCAAGAGGGTCAGATGGATAGAAGACGTCAGGACAAAAGCAGAGGTCAGAGAGGACAGAAGATGCTATGCTGCTGGCTTTGAAGGTGAAGGATGGGACCGTGAGCCCAGGAATGCCGGCAGCCTCGAGAAGCTGAAAGAGGTACAGAAACGGATTCTGCCCTAAAGCTTTCCAAAGCAACACAGCCCTACGTACACCTTGATTTTAGGCTTCTAACCTCCAAGATTGTAGAATGAATTTTTATTATTTTAAGCCACTCAGTGTGGCAAAATTTGGTATAGCAGCAATAGGATACTATTACTCCCACAAGGGTAAAATCACAGAGCCTGGTGGAGTCTTGTATTGTGCAGGTAAGGATATTGAACTGTAAACTTAATATATCTCAAAGCCACAGGGATGTTTTAAGCTAAGGAGAGCCATGATCGAATTTGTACATCTACGTTGTCACTTTGACTCCTGGGTAGAAGACAGACTCAGAGAGGGATATATTGATGTAAGGAGACCAGTTAGAGAGAAGTGATGATAGGGCAGTGAGAAGGAGTGGGATATGGGATAGTTTAAAGGTAGAGATGACAAGACTTGCTGATGAGCTAGACAGAAGGAATGTGCGGAAAAGCGGTAGGGAGGATAACTTCCAGCAAGCAGTTTGAGCAACTAGTGAACAGTGCCATCACTGAAATACGGAAGCCTGTGATCAGAGAAGCAGGAGGGTTTTATGTTGGTTATGTAATTTATTATTATTTTTTCCTAGTTTTAGAGAGCAAGAGGGTTTAAGAATTACATTTTGAATTTAAGTTTGAAATGGTCCTCTGATACCCAAATGAAGTTGAGTAAGCAGTTTTATACACAAGTCTTGAGTTCAGGGGGGAGAGATTGAATTGAAGAGATAAATACAGGAGCCATCAACCCAGAACCACATAAAAATCCCCTAAGCACAGAAAAAAAGAGAAGAAGAGAGGAAGGGACGGAAAAGAGGAAGGAGGGGGAGGGAAGGAGGTGAGCAGGGATGGACTGGGTCTTGGGCAATTCCTGGATTTCAAGGCAGCCTGAGGCACGCAGCCACAGAAGGCAGAGCCAAGTGCAGGCGAGAGTAATGATGGAGTAATTATATTCCTCCTGAGCCGGAATACAAGCTGGGAGAGGAAATAGAATCAACCCTGGGAGAATGCTATTGCATGTAGAATTAGCACTGTGTCAGGTTAATTTCTTTCCCAGTCTCACCTTAGGCTGATGAGCTCAATTTAAGGATCAAATTAATCAACCTTGAACAATTGTTGGGAAATGTGGAATCTCTAACCTCTGTTTTTCAAGGCTTTGGCTTACAGTACATAGATGTCTGTCTGGAGCGTAGATGGATATAGCCCAAATATGGGATGTTCTGGCATCGCTATTAATTCACTTCACGGTCAAATTTAATCTAGCACTGTTTCCCTCACCAGAGTGGCAGGAAATTCCACCTCAGTCCTGTTTGAGGAGTTTTTCCCTAGAGGCTTGTGAGAATCGGAGTGGCACCTGAGAACAGAAGGGTCTTTCTGGCCTTTCTGTGGAGGTCGCTATGGTTACCCTCTTGTCAGTTGGAGGATACAAGTAAGTATCCTCTCTGCCATCTCTTGGACCCTGGAGTGCTTCAGAGTATCTTTCCCATTCTGTCTCTAGCCTGGCAAGAGACTGGTTCTGCAGACAGCTATCCTGCATTCACCCCACCACCTGCAGAAGTAGTTTCAAAAGGCACTAGGTCTCTACAACTCTCAGAAACCCCACGAGTCCTGTTCTTTCTCAACCTCTGGAAGGAAAGCCTCTGCCCCACAGGAGACCATTTCTGCATTTTCACCCTTAGCAAAAGTTTCTCTTTCCTCCCCTAAACAAATGTTTGCCTCTTGCATAAAATCTTCAGAGGAGAATGTGGGTGGGCTTATCTTCTGGGTGTCAGATCATTCTATTTAGGGTGCTGAAACTCTGCAGATATAAATGACCCCCAAGATATTGTATCCCCTAGTCAGAGCACAGAAATAATAAAGCCATTGCAATTCAGTAAAACATTTTATGATTTTATGTAACTCTTGAACAAATATACATAAAGCAACTCTGTTTTTTATCTCCCAATGTCTCTTAATTTTATTCTTCTTCTGCCATCAGGTGAAAACGTGGTTTTCTGGTCACTCTTAGACAATAAAAATGTTCTGGGCTGTGGTCACTTGAACTCACATAAAACAGTCTCAATTCAATCTTTAAAGTGCCAGAACCAAAACCGCAAATTTGATTGGAAGTCACTGTTTGTCCCGGCACTTCACCCCTGCCCCAGGTTGTGGGAAGAGGCTTAGTTGATTTGTCTCTCTTTTCTCACCTGACTCTCCTGCCCCTCCTTCAGCTCCACAATTGTGGTTTCTGGGTCAACAGGGGGCTGGGAGATGAGGGAAGGAAAGTGTTCATTCCTGTTGACTGGCATGGTTGGAATGATCACTGTTGTGATGATTTGGTGTCTCAATTCCCATGTTTTCGGGGATACCCCATACCTCCCATGGCTCAGGACCATCCATCCGTCTGCAGGGCCCATGTCAGGCCAAATCCACCTCCATCCCGGCTGATCGTGTCCGTCTCCTTCAGCCTCTAAACATTGGATGCTACCTGTAGCTTCTCTGCACTGAGCTCTGTTGGCCCCTCTCGACGGTGCTCCACAACCCCAGCTAGCTATTTCATACGACCCATAAGGTCCGAGAGAAAATTGCCTTGCGTTTTCCTTGAGACTACATTATACAAACTTTTTTGCATCTTACTTTTCATCTTCAATCACATTTCACGGATATCCTTTGCCATTTATTAAATATTCTCTTTATTAGCCTAATGTCTGGCTGCTCTAGTCCATTCCACTGGTTTATCTCTTTCTTTTTTACAGACGTTATGTTGCCTTGTTATGGTAGTGGCTCTCCAAGAGTTGTAACTAGCCCAGTAGCTTCAGCCTTACCTGGGAACTTGTTAGAAAAGCACATTCTTAGGCCCCATTTCAAACCTGCCAAATCAGCCCCACTCTGGGTGGAGCCCAGTAATCTGTTTTAACGAGCCCTAAAGCAGATTCTAATACATGCTAATGTTTGACAGCCACTGTGGTAAAATGGCCCTCTGGTACTTAGATGGTGCACTGTCTCGGTAAAACAAGTGCCCCCTAATTAGTGTTTTATTTCAGACATTCTTGTCAGTTCTCAGGCTTTTTTTCCTTCCAAAACAGCATTAAAGTAATTCCATTCAATTAAAAAACGTGTGGTTCCAATGCGAAATTGCGATAAATTATATATTAACATTGAGGTAATTGGCATTTTTGTGACATTAAGTGTTTATATCTGAGAATCCAGAATGTCTTTTCATTTCTTCATCAATTTGATTTTATCGTTATTGTTTTTTCATGGAGATCCTCTGACTTTCTTGTCAGATTTATTTATGAATAATTTATAGTTTGAGGTCATTATATTGAGTTAAGTACTGTCTACATTCCATTTCTGCGTTTTCATTTTCAGAATAGAGAAAAAATATAATTTTAACACAAACTAAATATTTATCTTATATTTAGCCACTTTATTAAAGTGGCTTGTAGTTTTTAGCAGTGATTTTTAACAAAAAGATTATTTTATTTTCCTATGTTTATACTCTATTTTGTTTTGCTGCATTCAGTAGAACCTGCAAATAATGATGAAAAATTATAGCAAAAGCAAATGCACCTGTCCAAGTCCTGATTCAATTTGAAGTAGCTTTACTGTTTCAACATCTAGAATAATATTTTATTGGGCTCTGGGCTATTTATTATTGGGCTCTGGCTCTTAAATACTTTTAAGTGGTTTCCTTCTAACCCTTTTTTAATTAAAAAATTTTACTAGAAATGGCTGTTGATATTTACCAAATGTTTTTTCAGCATCTGTTGATATGTTTATGTGTTTTTTCCTTTAGTGTGTTGTTCTTATTCTGTAGCAAAAATGAAACACAAATTACTATCTCAGTCAATTTTCCTGTCACACCAGTTTTCCTTAAAAAAAATTACAAGGGTTGTAATTGATTGCTTGGTTAAGTTATCTGAACCTATGAAGCTCGCATATAACATGGCATAAGTCTGATAACCTAAAACACAAATGCATGCAAACCTAATACTTGGAGATATTTCATCTTTTACAAACCCAACCAGAAACAACTACAAATAAAAAGGATTAATTGATGACTATAATAGTCTTATGGGTAAGGACCTGAGTTTCTGTCTTAGAGACATCTGGGTCCAAATGTTGGTTCTGCCACTTGAACACTGGGCAACTTTGGGTAATAAAAATGGCTGACATTTATTGAACATTTACTGTGTTTTTCTGAACACTTTATGTAGATTCATTTAGATTACTTGTTTTATCTCTCTAAATCACATTCTTCCCCCTTACTGAGCAGAGAGCATCGTATCTACTTCACAGAGAGGGTTGCTGTAGCATGTATCACAAGGCGTTCCAAAAAGTTAGCTCTATACTCTCATTTATGGAATTTTTCATTAAAAAACTTGTCATAGGCTGTTTTCTATTGCTATAACAGAATACCTGAGACTGGGTAATTTATAATGAAAAGAAGTGTATTTGGCTCATGGTTCTGGAGGCTGGGAACTCTTAGGGCTTGGCAGCAGCTTCTGACAAGAGTTTTCATAACATGGCAGAAAAGTGGAAGGGCAAGAGAGTACACGTGAAAGAGACAAAACATGAAGGGTGGCCTCACTTTCTAAAAACCCACTCTCACAGCAACTCATCCAGTCCTGCAAGAGCAAGAACTCACTCAGTCCTGTGAAAATTAACCCAGTTCCATGAGAGTGGCACTAATCCCTTCCTGATAGAGCCTTCATGACCCCAAAACGTCTTAAAGGTTCCATCACCTTTCAACACCATTACCTTGAGAAAAGCAAATTTTAACATGAGTGTTGATGGAGACAAACCATATTCAAACCATATCAAGATCCATTTTCTTTTTCCTTTTTAGCTGTCAAAAACTCACCTACCATGAAACACAGGGAATCTCTTGTGTGGCTTTTGACCAAATGCCCCAAACTGTTCATCTGATAAATATATTCCTTTGGAGGTTAGGGTGAAGCTTCTTTTGACTGTCGGCCTTGAGTCTGTGCTCATAGTCAGGGACACCTTTGCTATTGACCATGGTCCATGGGCACTACCTTTTCCTCATCACAGTAGACTAAGCAGGAAATAACAAAATTGTCAACAGACCACATTGTCCCTGCGGAGTCTCTGGATGACAGAGTCCAAAATGGAGTTCCTAGAATTTGAGCCTCTCCAGTACATAATATAAGAACCTACCAGGGCTCCCTTAGTCCTCCTCTTTTTTTCATTTTAGAAAGACAGGTGACAGTAAGGTGGTTCCTTACTAACCCATTCTCCAGATATACAGCTCCTGGTGGTAGATGCCTACTCAGTGGCTGAGAAGAGGATTTGGGGCATGTTGTTCTGACTTTCTTCCTGGTATGAAGGTCCCAGTGTTTGGCTTCCTGCCGTGAATGCCCACCACAGGCTTGTAATTGATGACTGTGCCCTGTGATACAGACCTTCAATTACTGACTTTATTATACCACAGTTTAGCATACCCTAAGTTGGCTTTTCACCATGTTTCTTCAGGCTTCTGAATGATTTACTGCTTTGTACCTCACTGCAATTCCTGCTTGGGAATCCAGGCCTCTCTGTTAACTGGATCCCTGGAGCATAGAAGCAAAGTTGGACATAGCCCACACTTTGGGTGCTTTGTCCGAGTCCTGGTAGGTCTCTGAACTCATGTATAGCTTGCATTTGCCCATCTGCTGACACAGCTGGTGCTGCCAGTTCATGGAGAGCTCATATTACCACCAATCCCCCACCCCAGAACACACACAGCTCTCCTGTCTTGTGTGTGTGACCTTGCTTGACTTGGCTCCTGTGTCCCATTCTGGGTCTTTCTCTGCTTTGCCTTCCCATTGGACCCCCGGTCATTCCTTGCTTCACGCAAAGTCTCAGAAATCTCTGTAGAAAACAAAAGCTTTGATAGCATCTCTTCTTGCAAGATATGGCCCTGGAGAATCACGGAAAAATTAAAATGTTCTCTTGTGTTCCAGACCCGATTACTACGGTGACTGCTGAGTATACACACCAGTACTCAAAGCAGTCCCAGTCTGCACAGAAACTGTAGCATTAAATCACAAAGTCATTCCATGTTCTGGATCCCAAACTGGAGGCTGTGAGCACAGCAACAGTGCATGCACATTTGCTTTTGCTGCAGATGAACTCATTTGTCTCACAAAACAATCACCTTTCAGATTTTCTGTTATTAGTGCTAATGGCAATGATGTCCTTTTAGTTCTCAATACTTGAGGGGTGGATTTCTCTGTTCCTAAGAAGCAATGAAAAAGTCTAGAAGTATTTCCTGACCTATCATCTGTTGCTAAAATATGTTTTTTATTGATCACATCCCTACTTACAGTATAGTCAGATTAGTTGAACCTATGTATCAGTGCTTGAAGTCGTCATTTGGTTAGCAACAGAGTGGTTGTTACAAGCTTATGATTTGGGAGCTAATAAAAATAATGTCATTTTTGCACTGTAGAATAAAGCTCGAGGTAGTAGTATACTTCTCTTCAGAAAGGAAACAGTATAGTGGGTCCCAAGCTCTACTATGCATTAAAACTACATAGAGATTTCTGGGCCCTGTCCCCCCAAGATTCTGAACCAGTGGATCTAGTGGGGGGCCCAGAGATGCTCGTTTTAAAAAGTACCACAGGTGATTTTTAGTAAAGGGCTTTTGGACCACACTTTTGAGAAGAACTGGATTAGGTGAGAGAATGTTGGATTTGGAGGAAAACATTTAGTGGCCTTACGCTTCAGACGTTTGGTTTTTGTGTTTTAGTTAACAAAGAGTAATAGCAATAACTGCTCTCTTTATTACTAAAGATATTATACTTATGACTATGATATGTACAGGCAACCAACTTCTCTGAACCGACTACAAATGTAGGCACAACAAAACCTTATGCATTTAGCTCTGTGGAAGAATAGAAGTATTCTCAAACCTTACCCAGACATTGAAAAGTAAATAACACATAGTAGAGACTGCAGCACTTAATGATAAACAGTTAGTAAACAGACTATAAAAACCCAGTAATCTGGTGCAGTTAATGAAGGGATGCCACTTACCGTCCCTGAGGACACAATTTATTACAATATAACAACTTATGTACAGAAAAGTGACACTGAAATTACAAAGAAATACTTTATATGTTCTGGTGGTAAGTTAAAATAAGGAGGCATTATATAGAAGCTTAGAACAATTTCTGAAAATGTTTAAAATAAAACAAACTTTGGCTCTTAAAATGACAAACTTGAGATAAAGGACATTCATTCAACAAATGTTTATTGAACATCTACTATGTGCCAGGCACCAAAAAGAAAAAAAAAATCTGCCCTTATGGTGTTTACATGCTAGTGAAGAAGATAAGTTAATCATAGATATTATTTTTAGGAAAAGCATAATTACAGGCAACCATCCTCTGAACAAACTTGTAGGGGGAAAAATACATTGTGGGCTTGTTGTCTCCAATGCAGTAGCCACAAACAGAGTTCAAGTTGGCTATAACAAGTTTAATGTTATTTAATTAAGTTAATTAAAATTAAATAACATTAAACATTTAGTTCTTCTGTTCCACCAGCCACTTTTAAGTGTTCAATAGCCACGTGTGGCTAGTAGCTACTGTATTGGACAGTGTAGAATCGACATTTCCATCATCACAGAATGTTCTATGGATAGTTCCGATCTAGACCATGGTAGAAGATGAAATATATTATGGTAGAAAGTAAAGCGGGAAAGGATGATGGGCCAAAAGGGAACAAAAGACTTGTCATTGGAGAGTGTCTCTGAGAAGGTAATGTATGAGAAAACAAAAATAATATATATATAAATATATATATATTTATATATATATAAAGAGAGGAGACAGCATATTGGAGGGAAAAGCATTCTAGGAGCAAGAAAAGAAGGTATAGATGCCCTAAGGATAAGCTGAGCTTGGAGTGGTCCAGGAACAGCAAGGAGTCCCATGTGGAGTGGAGGACATGGAAGGGAGGTAGAGGAAATGGACCCAGAGATAGAAGGTGGGGAGGACACCATACGGGGATGTGCCTGCCATGATAAAGACTTTGGTTCTTGTTTGGAGAGGAATGGAAAGCCACCGGAGAGTTCTGAGCAGATGGTGACATGATTAGAGGTAGACTTTAGCAAGATCACTTTAGCACACAGACTGAAAAAGGGCAAGATTGGAAAGGCAAAGATTGGCAGATTTTTAACAGTAGCCTAAATAGGAGACAGTGGTGACTTGGACCAGCATGGCAGCTATGAGGTGGGAAGATATGGTCAGATGCTGAATATATTTCTACAGCATTATAGAAACGAGAGGATTTGCTGAATGAAAGATGTGAGAGGAGAGTCAAGGATGAGCCCAGCTAAGTTAAGGATTTGGGCCTCAGAAACTAGAAGGATGGACTTGCCATCCACTGAGATGGGCAAGACTGTGCAACAAGGAGATCTGGTGGGAAAAATCAGAAGTCCATGGAGAACATGCTAAGATTGGAATGCTCGTTAGACATCCAAGTTGAAAAGTTGAGAAGACAATGGGATATGTGAGTCTAGAGTTTAGAGGAAAAGGCCAGGCCAGAAATAAACCTCTGATCATCCCAAATTTTGGTCAGGAGACTAGATGGGCTCACCCAGCAAGTAAGGGTAGGTTGAGAAGTGAAGCGTTCAAGTCATCCACCCGGCCCTTGTACATCATGAGGTCTAAAGGATAAGGAGACATCAGCAAAGGAGGCAGAGAAGGAACAGATCCAGGAGTGTGCTGTCCTTGAAGATGAAAGAAGGAAGGATTTCAAGGTGTCAAAACTCCCAGCAGATCAGATAATCGTACCTCCTTCTTGATTTGCAGGAAGGACACAGTTTTGGTATGTACCTGTTATCCTGGCACAATTATTGATAGTGCCTCCTTTCATGCTCTACATTCACATGACAATAAGTTCTAACAGATTGTCACTCTACTGATAAGTCAGGTGAGAAATGAACCATTAGACTTAGCAATCTAGAAGTCATTGGTGACTTTGATAATAGTATGGGGGTGTCACGGTGGAAGGGATTCATGAGAGAATGGGGGACGAGACTTGGGAGACAAAATGCATTTTCAGCTCTTTGGAGGAGTTTTGCTGTATGGGGGAGACAAGAAGTAGGGTGGTCACCAGATGAAGTCAAGACAGGTTTTAGTTTTTGTTCTAAAGGGAGGCCCAAACTTCATCTGAACGATGACCGCTTATATACCTAATCCTGAATGGTACCCCATATCTTTAAAGTAAAAAAAAATAAAAATAAAAATAAAGCAAGACTCAAAAGCTATAAGCCGCAAAGGAAGATATTAATAAATTCATTTTTATTAAAATAAAAAAAAGAGAAAGAACAGCTCATTTGTATGCTAATGGGAAGGATCCAGTGAAGAGGAACACTGATGATGCAGGGAAGAGAGACGATTTTGGGAGAAATGAGTGTAGCTGAGCCCAAGGAAGGGAAGCCCTGGCAGAGGGCATGGAAGGGAAAGGCAGATGTGCCGGCTCAGGTGCAGGTGAGTGGGAAGCGGGGTGGTCCTCTTCTGCCTGCTTTAGTGTTTTTCAATAAAGCAGAAAGCTCAAGTCTAGTCATCAGTTGAGAAGAAGTATGAAGGACGTTGGAGTGTGGGAGAGAGCAGAGGAGAAGGTGTAGATTCCATTGCCTAGGGGAGCAGGACAGAGCATCCACAGAAAAGTAGGTCTGGGCAACAGCAGGGGCCCCCTGGCTGGGAGGGGGTGGAGAATTTGCAGCATCACCAGGCAACCTGGCGTTTTTCCCCCAGTCACATTCTGCTCTGTGAGTGTAGGTCTGGAGTAGGTGGGGAGCTAAAGATGTCCAATTTGGGTTTGAGGAAAGCCCTGCAGGCTACAGATACAGGGGAAAAGAGGCTTGATGAAATTCACACTAATTGGAAAAAGAGGTCAGTCAGTGTTAGCAAATACATAGATTGTTTTTAAAGCTCTTTTATTCATTAAAAATTTATTCTGTAATTGATGTTCAGCTGGGTCTTGCTAAAACGAATAAATAAAGCTGTATTTAATTAGCTACAATATTTACATTTTGACACTTAATGAGCTAACAGCTATTAAAGAGTTTGTTCTCTTAACTAGATTTGAATCTCCCTGCAATTTTGCTTACTTTTTTTTTTTTTTTTTTTTGCTTAATCATTCCTTCAATAGGTGTGTGTTGTCAGCCAGTCAAGGGTCCAGAAATCTCTGGAATGCAAGAAGAAACCAAATGCGTAAAAAACATGTCCTTTGCCTATAGGAAGCATGTAGTTGGACTGCAGGATATAATAAGCATTAGAAATATAATTCTACCTGGTTCTAAGGAAAGTCTTTTTTCTTCACCAATCATGCAAGGCCCAAGCCAACTGTCCACCAATTAAATCAGAATAAGTAAGATACAAATGAGTGAGATTTGATGACATTTGATGTTTTGTCATTTGACATTTTATCAGCATCATCTCTGCTTCATTTTTCTTGTCAGTATATTTCTAGTTATCTCGGTTGGTTTATCTAACGTTTGTTTTTTCCTAATTATGAATGTAACAAAGACTCAATATAAAACATTTTGGAAAATATTGAAAACTTGGAAGGAGGGCAAAACGATCCTACTATTCAAAAACAACCACTTATAATAATATTCTATCTTTCTTTGTAGTTTTTCTTAAAAGTTAATCTTTAATTATAAATCATTTCAAGCACACAGACAGATATAAAAGAATAATTTGCAAATAACACAGATTAACAGATGTTAGCATTTTACTATATTTGCCTCAGATAACTCTGTTTTTTAGAAAATAAAATATTATAGATCCACGTAAGGCCCATGCCCATGCCCTGCCATCCTTCTCTCCCCAGATGTAACTACTGCCTTTGAGTATTTCCTGTGATGCACTAATCGATGCCCATCTGGGTTTGGTGTCTTGGTTTTGGCAGTGTGAGGGAACCCCAAGAGTCTGGTCTGCAAAGCTGAGGCCCACCCCACGGAGACAGTGACCCCCTGGCCCACCTTTGAGACACAATCTTGGAACAGCCCTCGGTCTCACTCACTCACCTTTCTATGACATCTTCCGGCTGGATTACACAATTCTATTTTCTCTTTAGATAACTTTTAATAATCTAAAGGGTAGATTATGTAGATTACGTTAAGGATATTCAAATATATGGACTGTATCATAAGAATGAAACCTAATCCCGGGTTAAGATGGTGGCTAATAGCATAGTATCATTTGCCTTGCCTAAACTCAAATTCACATTTAAAAAAATATTGGTTGCCTATTATGTTTTATATGAAGAAATAATCAAGGGAAAGTACAGCAGTATTGAAAAACCAAGACCAGAAGTTGACTACATACCAGTATTTAAGGGAATGTTTTTCCCAAGTCTTGGAAAAATCTGATGAATTCTCTGCTATCCGGATCTCCAGTAGCTGTGATTATTTAGACCCTTCAGAGAGGATTTCTCACTCTAGGAGAGAGAGAGAAGCAGTCTGTCCCTGCCCCCATCGTGGAAGTGATTCACCGAGATTGTTAAAGTGAACATAGCTACCCAACTTGTCTTTAAAAGGATGATCAGAGCTAAGAGGAAATGATTCAGACTACAGTTTGGTCAGCTGAGCTGGCCTCTCTTGGTCTCCTTTCTAGAGTCAGCATATATTTCAGTGGGTACATCTATTCTTAAGCTATAAACACAGATGGAAATATTACTGCTTTATATCCTCATTTAATATTATAGTAGCACAATTGCCTCCCTCCTCTCAGTTATTCTGATTCTAGGATGAGGATAGACTTTGTAAGCATGAATATTTTAAAAGCATAAACAGAACAAAAAAATGCATTTATACATTTACAATAGATTTGAAGAGAAAACAATAAAACTTTAATACATAAAAAGACCGCACACATTAAAATAAATGTTTAAAAATGAGAAACACCTACCATATATGTTTTAAAACAGAAGTGGATAATTTTCAATATGTAAATAATTCTCACAAATCAATAAGAGCTGTGTCATAGAAGCGTTTAGCTACCTGCAACCCCGTGAGTCTGCCTTTGGCATGGCTATGTTCGCTCTCACAGCTCTGACACAACTGTCCACAAATACTGTGGGTCTTTAATGGTTAAAAGGAGAACCAAACACACAACCAAGCCAAAAAGGGAACCCTAGACGAAGCAGTCCCCATCTCTCCCAGAACCCACCACCAAACAGAGTCAAACACACACATGGTCCAAATCTAGTGGGCTGACATACTTTCTATGCCCCTAAGGATATTTTCATGCATTTTGCAGTTTTAATCTTACTGTAAATGGGCTCTTTTTCCTCATATCACCTAACAGACTCCTTCTGCTATGAAAGATAGCTATTGATTTTGTATATTTACTTTTGTTTCAGATCATACTCTATTAGTTTGAGTGCTGTAAGTACCCTTAGATTTTCTAGTAGACAAATTAGCTGCAAGATAATGTACATTATTTTTCTCCTTTCTTTAAATAACAAGACTTTCTTTTTCCCTACTTTATGTCTATACTATATTGGTTTGAAATTCCAGAATAATGCTAAATTATTTTGCAGTTGAAAGGCATCCTGTAGTGTCCCTGATTTTAACTGGACCATTTCTAGGCTTGAGCATCCCATAGAATGTTGACTAGTGGTTTCACTTAGATAGTCTCAAACATGTTAAGTATTCTGTTCATTCCATTATTAGCTTATGAGGTTTAAAACTCAAAACCGAAAACTGCATTTTATCAAATCTCTTCCCAACGTCTATCAATCATCTACATTTTTGCCTCTAGCATGCTTACGTTACTAAACAAAAAATAAATAGCACAAGAGCAGAAATGTCTACAATACAGTTAGTATATATATTAAATATTTCATATATGACCTATAGGATGTGTATAGTACATGATAGAGGTAATATATAAAACATAATTAAAATTCCTTAAGTATTAAACACTTTTCACGTTGTCAGAAAATTACTATTAATATAGTTTTAAGTTTTACTTAGCATTCTTTCTAAAATTGATAATTTTGAATTGGATTTTTTCAAATAAATATTTAACTATGATTTGTACTTGCATAACATGCATATGTGCACACATGCACACACACACAGATTGCTTCACATATGCAAAATGGCATTCCCAGTCCAGTGATAAATACACATCTCTTCACACAGTAGGCATTGGAGAGTTGGAAAGGGAATGCGGCCTCTCTTCTTTCCTTGTTCTGTCCCTATGTATCTGACCCAAATGCTCCTCTGTGAGGATTCACACATGTTAATCTAATAATGTGGGCTACCTTGAACTAGAGATTTTCCCTTCTCACTATTGGTCTACTGATCAGACAGAGCTCTCCAATTATACTCTTCCTGTAAATAGACTCTCAGCAAATGCCCTGTATAGCTTGGTGAGAGGAGTGCACTGCAGCCTCAGGCATTGAGCACCTTCTACAGAGCGTTCTCTGGAAATTTGCTCTGAAAGATTCTTTCCTTGTGCTGGTTTCTCATCTTTCACTTCCAACTGCCTCTCCTGGCAGTGGTAGGTAGCCCCAAAGGTTTACAAGCTGATGTTGACCTCGTGATCCATTGCTGTTTAACAATGTTATGTTATTTGTTGAGGGCGTGGGTTTATGTCATAACTACTGATACTTTGTCTGCATGGGCTCACTTAAAACAAACGAACAACAATGGCTATTTCATCCTACGCTTATCCAAATGCACATATGTGGCAGGGCCAGCTCGCCAGGAAGATCAGTTTTTATTTAGTTTCTGGATTGATATCCCTCACTGATGTACATTCTTTCAAATGTGGAGTAAGAGGAGGAACCAGGACATCAGATAAGTTTGGAGTACACCTGGACACAGGAGTCCAAGCTTAGAGTCTCAAATTCATATAGCCAGGGGTCATGATGTCAACCAGACATCATGAAGGAAAAAAAATCAAAGTTCCCCAGGAACTTTGTCTGGAACAATCCACAAACCTTCCTTTCAAATGTGGCACTGAGTGATAGGAGTACATCAACATAGACAGTGGGTTGATTTAGTGTCCAGAGGTCAGCAAACAAAATACAATACCCAAGAACAGGAACCTGGTCACTCTGAACTCAGGGAAGCTTGTTCAGTTTAAATCTTCACTTAACATTTGTATCATTGCCTGATTTCTTATGTGCCAGGATCCTGCAACTCTTTGGCCTGCTTCCTGGATAACAGAAATACAGAATATGCAATGATCCCACAAACGTGGCGGGCTCTCTGGAGCCCTCTGAACTGTGAGGGAACTCAGCCATTCCTCAATTCACCCTTTTTCTTTACTAATGATTGTTTTATATTTTCATCAAACATCTTGGTTAAAGATACCTTGGTCCTTGGGTCCTTCTCCCTTGGACGGAGTAAATTAAACAATTTACTTTACATTAACATTAATGAAGGATTGCAGAGCCCTTGCCTGGGGCCATCAGCCGCTGCCACCTCCGCCACCTGCGTGCTGGTCTGATTAAGTGAGCGTGGGCAACTCCACTGAGGGAACGGGGAGGTGGGGGGGGGCAGGAAGGAGAGTCGGTGAGACAGCCAGTTGGCTGGAGACAGCATGGAGGAATGGATGTGGGCAAAACTTCCCTGATGGTTCTCGAGAGGATCGATCCTTTGAAATGCCCAAAGCAGCAGCTCTCAGCCAGAACAAGTGCACAGCCTCAGTCAGTACTCACAGCCCCACCATCTCAACTGCTTTGACTCACAGGTTGAATTTCTATTTCACAAGGGTCTGACGTGTTCCCTACATTGAATTCTTAACTCTGAGCAATATGGCATTTGCTTTGATGGTGCTGGAGGCAGGAAGACACATAATGAACATTTCTCCCCAAATCTAATATTTCACAGCCATATACATTTCCAGTGTATGGAGGCACCAGAATCATTCAGCTACTGCCTGTTTGTGAGATTATTTAACTCACTTCCTTTTGTATTAATTTCAAATAACCGTAATGGATATCTTTGACCTAAATCTTTGTTTGAATTTCTGATTCTTTTTTATAAGAAGCCCGGTCCATTTGAACACATGGTTTCTACACATAAGCCTGGACAAGTTTACAGTTTGCACGGCACTCACACACACACAAACACACACACGCACGCACATTATGAGCCTGTCTATAGTAACAACGCTGCTATTTTTTATTTGGACATTGATGTATATTCTTCGGAAAACAAATATAAAAATACGGAGCAGTAGAAAATAAAGAAGAGAAAGCAGTTCGATCTGTTTTTTTCCAGACCTTTTATCTACATATACAAGTATTATTTTTATTTTTATAGAAAAATAGCACATATTTATTTAAATGCAGTTGCTAACTCAGAGGCTGAATACTGTTATAATCTGATCAATATTGTCAGCTTCTTCCATGA
Organism: Tarsius wallacei; assembly: GCA_963574415.1. Lineage (NCBI taxonomy): Eukaryota > Metazoa > Chordata > Mammalia > Primates > Tarsiidae > Tarsius > Tarsius wallacei. The sequence continues at coordinate 25,014 of CAUYQG010289140.1, forward strand.
AAGTTTCATCAATGTACATCACACTCTGCAATGTATAAGTCTGCGTGTTTCCTCACAAACTCATCAACACAATGTGTTATTAAATCCACTGTTCTCTGCCAATCTGATAGGCTAAAAATGGTATCTCAGAGTAGTTTGAGTTTCTCTTAGTGAGTAAGCTCAATTACATATTATTATGTTTAAAGAATCACAACTTTTCATTTTCTGGGAACTGCCTGGTCATAAGAGTTACCTAATTTTATTTTTTATTTTTATTTTTTTTTATATATATAATATTTTTTTATTGTGATATTGAGGGGTACAGTTAAGGGTTAGGTACACAAATATGTCTTGTTCAGGTACCCTTGTGGATAAGAAGTGTCCCCCCCATCCCCAGACAGGTATTTACTGCCATTAATCCCTTCCCCTATCCCTCCCCCCTCCATAGTTTCCCACCACTGTCAGTCATTTTCTTGTGGTAATACATTGGATGATCAAGGTCTACTATATGAGTGAGAACATGTGGTTCTCAGTTGTTTGTTTCTGTGAGAGGCCACTCAGTATTATAGACTCTAATTCCATCCAGGTTGTTGCAAAATTCATGATT
>CAUYQG010289143.1:0-55876 GCA_963574415.1 Tarsius wallacei
TTTTATTGTTCTGAAACTCTCTAGGAAAAAAATAATCTGCAGAATTGTAACTCAATTCTTCATCTACCATTTTTTAGAAAGATACAAGATCCTTGGACGGACACGGTGGCTCATGCCTATAATCCCAGCATTTTGAGAGGCTGAGGCGGAAGGACTGCTTGAGCCCAGAAGTTCAAGACCAGCCTGGGCAACATAGGGAGACCTCATCTCTACAAAAAATAATAATTAAAAAATTGGGCGTGGTGGTGCACACCTATAGTCCTAGCCACTGGGGAGGCTGAGGCAGAAGGACTGCCTGAGCCCTGGCTGCGGTGAGCCATGATCATGCCACTGCACGCCAGCCTGAGCTACAGAACCAGACCAAAAGAAAAGAGAGAGAGAGAGAAAGAAAGAAGCTCCGAATATGCACAAACTACTAGCTCAAGTCATATTTATGGTCCCCAATAAAATGTATTCCCCTGCCCTGTTTCCTAGTTGTATTACACGCTCAATGGTCAGATCATTTCAGTTATTTCCAAATGCAGATGAATTGAGAGCGACTTGTGGGCAAGGGCACTTACAAGCCGCACCTAATGGTGATCTGGCCTCTCTTCAGACTAACACGGCCCACGTAGCTCAGAACTCTCCAACTCCCTAACATCTGCCTGTGTTTCCACGGATTCACTCCCACGTCCGTGTAACACTTCATTCAAAGGACGCAGTCCCCATGTGGGACAGCCTCAAGTATTCACAGCTCCCAAAGGCGGTGCCAAAGGGACTTCCTCCACGTAGCTGTCGGCCATCTCTCAAAGTGCCCCTGCTGTGAGGGGACTGAAAATTATTGCTCTTCGAAAGGGCAGGGGAAATGAAAGGAAGGATTATATGTGCCTGAACTGCCAAGCCAAACTCTGAGCAGCAGATCCTCCAGAGAGTGACTCAGGTCCACATGATGTTTTTCGGGGACGATGTGTTCACCAGGACGTGGAGAAGTGTGCATTCAGTCACCCGGTCAGAGGCTACAACAACTTCAGTGGCCAGCCCATCCCGCAGTAAACATGTACTGGGGTTCCTTTTTCTTCCTGCTCAGAGCTGCATTCTCTCTCTGCAGTGATCATTAGAATAAATAAAACCTTTATAATCAGCTCGAGAGGCAGAGGACATATTTTGCAATGCAGGGGGGGTCAGGAGTGACAAAAAAAAAAAAAATGGGTAAGTCACAGACTCCGCAGTTGCTATACCAAGGTTCATGAAGGCAAACTGAGTTAATAATTCAAGATTATTCTTTTAAGAGTGAATAAACACATAGCCCTATTCTGGCGGATTTTAGACTTTAACAATCTTCCGTAGAACTCACTTTAATTTAATCAAGTTCAGCAGATTCAAACTCTTCATAAAAATAAAGACTTTTTCATCACAGAGGAGTAACTTCAAGTTTTTCTTCAAGGATGAGAACCTGAAATCCTGACTCTGAGTGTCATTCCTGCACTGTCTTCATTTTATCTGTCTGCAAATTTAGGGCATGGTTTCCAAGTTAAAGCACTAAAGGAAATGAAACCATGAACATAAAAAAAATTATGATTTTTTAAATTTTTACATTCTTATTAAGACAGAATTTAAGATATAAAAGCTACACTTTATTACTTTAAAATATACCCCCAAATTGCAACGTTAAAGGATGTTATAAGAGGTGACATTGCAAGAATATTGAATTCACATTGGAGGGGCCGGCTGCATACAAGGAAGAATCAAATTTAAAAGAGAATTTGGTTAATTTTTAAATGTTGCCCAAGTAATTACAGTCATTATACCTCCCGTGGTGCAGCAAAGAACTGAAAACATCAAGCTGTTCTGCAAATATTCCAATATGTATGTGTATATACTGTTAAAACATACATATGTGCACACAAACACATACAGCGAAACCAGATTTTGGAGTTCAGCTATTGCTTGCCAAGGTCCACCCTAGAGCAAATATTTACTGCGGAGTTACAAAGTTTTCCTAAAGGAGACCCAAAATGGAAGCGTTTACATACGCTGCGAGCACTTTATGTGCACAGAGGCCACAAGCAAGATATAGTTTAATAAAAACATTTATGGATTTTGAAAGCAAACACAATCCAAGAGCCTTGCACATGTGGGAAAAGATGATATTTCAGCCTAACACGTTTTCTCTCGAAGATCCTTTGGCTGTTTGCAGTGAACAAACCCGTTTCCCCTGAGGTCTGCTAATCCATATTGTAAACCATTCGCAGGAAACAAATGAAACAACCCAACGCTGCCATCGCAGACAGCCATGTGGCTCGAAGCAGCCAGAAACTTCCCAGCGTGGGCCAAGGTGAATGCTAGACTGAGAAATGGGGTCCTCTGACCTCAACCGTGTCCACCTTCTCTATCAAAGAATCTCTCTCTGAACTCCTTTCATCCTCCCACCTATCAGCCTCCCTCAGATTCACCGTCGCAAAATGAACATGATATTTGCAAAACTTAGGAGAAGATGCACCTGCGTGCGGCCCACTGTTTCAAAACCTTTTGGCTCTTGTCTCCACTGCCTTCTCGCATGGTCTGAGAGACCACGAAGTGTGCACGGCCTCAGAACCGAAGTTTTGCACTTAAACTTAGTATTTTGCACGTTCGCCCCATTTTGCTCCGCCGCTGGGTCCTTCATCCGGGCATTTGTGCCACGTTCCTTACGGAGCCCCGGGCTGCCTCCATTCCCCTTAGCGCAAATGAACAAATGGGGGATCTTATTGGTCACTCTGCAACATTTACAAACTGCAGAAGGGAGTTAACGTCAAGCTGGACAAACTTCTGGACAAGGCCTTGCGAAGTCCGCTGTTCTATCCTTGGGCTCTATCGCCCTCTGGTGGCTTCTCGGAAACAAGCCCGGTCAGGATTCAGCTCCTCAAAGGTTCAAGGGTCCCGCCCGCCCTTGGGGGTCCGGAGCTGCCCCGTGGGACAATGATGAGAACTGGGGAGGAAGGAGGCTGGTGGGACGAAAATAAACGCGGAAGAACAGGGAACTTGAGGAAACGTATCCAGCAAAAAAGAGCTCAGGCTCCTCCACCCCAAACGAAAGAACATTCGAGCAGGACCAAAAATGCGGAAATCCTGTAAAGTGCCCACTTTGTACAGGCGAGAGACAGGCCCAGAAAGATGAAGTGACTTGTCCAGGGAATATGGCCGCTTGCGACTAATCGCCCCACCCCTGGTCCCGCTGCTCTTGGGGAGACGACGGGGCTTGAGGGCCCGGGCCGCCGGGAAAGACTGAGGAGCTGGCCTTGTCTGTTTCAAGACGCGAAGGAGTGATCCAAAGAGGGTGCGAGCCGCCTGGGAGACGTGTGCCCGGGGCCTCAATCATCCCCGCTACCGGTGGCACTGCGTGGAGCGGCCTCAGGCCAGCTCGGCCCCGGTGGGAAGGCGCCGCGCCCCCCGGGACCCCGGAGCGGTCGGGCCCGGCTTCCAGGCCCCGGGCGCGCGGGCGGGCGAGACACAAAGCAGGCCCCGCGGGCGGCGCTCCGGGCTTCGCGGAGGGCGGCGGGGGGCTTGATGGATGGGCTCGCGGCGTCTCGCCCCCGCCACCTCCCGGAGGCGGCCGATCCCGCTGCGGCCGCCGGCCGGGTGTGGCCGCGAGCCCGGCCCCGCGCCCCGGCGTCCCCCGCGCCCCCGCCCCGGCTCCGGAGGGCGCCCCCCGGGAGCGGGTGGCTGATTTACGGCCGCGCCGGCCGGAGTCTCTCCGCCCGGGGAAAGCCGCCCCAGGACCCCGGCCGGAAGAGGCCCAGAAAGGGGAGAGGAGCCGGGGCAGGGCGGGGGGCATCGAGCCTCAACCTCCCGCGCCCGTGGGCGCTCGCGTCCCGCCTCCTGCCCACGGTGTCGCCCGGGGTCGAGTGCTCGGGGGAGCTGGGGACAGCAGCACCCCGGGTCCCGGGACCGCTGCCCGCGCGCCCAGCCCCGCACCGGGGGCGCCCAGGTCGCCCCTTAGGCCCGCCTTTACGGGGGGGGGGCAGGAGGGGGATGCAAAAGAAACTTAGAAGCCGAGATGGGGGAGGGAGCCGCTGGCTCTGGGTGCAGGGCGCAGCCTGGAGAGCCCGCAAGCCCCTTCTCCATCTGTGTCAACACTTTTCGCTCCTTTTTCTGCTGCGCAGAAGACAAACATGAAGAGAGCGAGACTGTGTTTAGGAACTTAGGTTCTCTTTTTAAAGCCTTGTCCCTGAGTTGCCTGCCGTTCCTCACCAAGCTTCTTCCCACCTAAGGGAAATAAAGCGCTCCCTAAAACCCTTGCTTTACTCTTAGCCTCCGTATTGATGCTCTCTGATTGTATTTTGCTTCTGGGGGGAAAAAGAAAGTGCAGGTAGCGAAATAAAATAACAAACATGCGGTTTTAACTTGAACTAACAAATCCGAAGTGATGATTCTGAGATTAAAAAAAATTATTGCGTGTTTTGCTTCTAGGTGACTGGGTGGATGGCTTTTCCCACAACCTGTGAAGTTGATCACTAGAAACCGGGGCTGGCGAAAATGTGCAGATTCTTGCCCCGCAGACACTAGAAAATTAACCCACAGCTAGGATGTCAGGGGGTCATGTAAGTTTCACGTTGGCACCCAAATCATTAGTTGCTGGCTAAACCAAAGTCAACAGGCAGAATGCAAAGCTACAAACCCAACGAATTCGCCTTTTTGTAAAATGATGGTGGCTTAATGGCCATGTTCTGAAAGATTGTTTAAAGCAGATCTACTTTTAAAGGCTGAATGCAATTTTTAAATGCATAATTATAGGGCAGGGTAATCAAAAATGAGTGTATAATTATTCTGCTTGTATAAATGAGCGAAGAAAACATGAAAGTTCCTAGGAAGAGGCCGGTCGACTTGCAAAATGTACAAACGTACGAGTAAAACTGCAGAACTGGTCATTTGAATACAGTCTTTCCTCCCTTCTCCCCTCTGCAAATACCATTAGCTCTCATCCGGCCTTGATGTGGGGGCCAGCACGAACCCCTCTGTTCCTGATAACCCTTAACAGAAAAACGAATTATAAAAGGGAAGGCGGACAAAAAGTGGAAGTCAATACTTTCCAGGGTTCCACCCCAAATCCCCCACTGAGGCTGGCAAAACAAAGACGGCGCCCCCTTGTGAACAGAAAGTCTTGTCTCTCCGTAATCGGGACCCCAAAGTGAACCCCTAAAAAAGCCATCGTGTTCCAACAGCAACCAGATGGGAAAGCCGCGGTGACACCTCGGCTTCTGCGCTCTGGCCAGGCTCCGCTCCCGGAGAGACCGCTCACAGGGAGACTGGACCTTATCCTGATTTCATTTCAATCTCTAAGAAGCACGCGGGCCTTGTAGACGACGCTCCCAGAAACGCACTTGCCTCTTCCCCTAACCTTCTTAAGTTGCTTGGTGCTGGCTTAAGGTGCACACTTGGAGGAAATATTTTTGCACTTTGGATGAATGTTTTACTCGCAAACTTTCCTGGGCAAAGTCTCAAGAGGAAGTTTCACATTAAAGCAACCACCCAAAAAGCTTATTTTTGTAATATGCAGCTTCTTAAAAGTGCAAGTATGTCCTCACTCCATGTAGTTATAAAATATAAAAGTGTTTGGTTTTCAATTTTTCTAAATTACTTGCAGGGTACGAGGTGGGGGGGTGGAGGTGGAGAGGAAGCCTTATGCCATCTGGCGGTGCCATGTGGAAGTTCGCTGAAGAAGCTAAATTTACTAACCATCTGTGCCTAGAGAGGGTTTCTCCAGGAAAAGCCTCTGTACATCTCATCCTTTTGAAACCTAGGGGGGAAACGGCCTCCTTCGCCGAGGATTAATGTAAAGACAGCGATTTCCTGGGTTGGCGGGAAATAGGGAAATTCTGCGCGTTGGAAGTCCACAGTTGTATTACATAGATTTCTAGATGAACCATCATATATGTGCACAATTCTTGGGGTTTTTTTAAAAGAACAATTTGTATTCCAGTAACAAAGAAATTTGGTAAAGGCCAAGGCGTGCTGTAGAGTTGAATATTTTGTAGCATTTATTTAGAAGACTGCGCAGACGGCCGTGCAGTATCCACCACTGAACACGTGGGGGCGTACTCAAGTCCCTCCGGCCTCTGGTAATGTGACTCCTTCCTTATTTGCATGAATTGCTTGGATTGGATGTCAGGTTTTTAAAACGTCAATTTTACGTCAATTTGTTGTCAACCAATCAGCAACCTACTCCAGTGTGATTGGTTTCTACTGTAGGTGTCAATCATCCAAAATTTGCATACTAGTCCTCTGGCACTAGGAGCCTGTCAGTTGGTTGTGGCAGCTGGAAGAGAAAGAATCGGACGGAGAAGAATGAAAAATCACTTTGCTCTAGAAAAGCGAAAGAAAAGTATAGTTGTGCTCATTATTTTAAAATAAATTTGAGTGTATATTTACCTAATAAAATAAAGACATTCAATTAGACAAAAATAAGCAATCATCAAAGCCTTGTCTATCAATTTTTGTAATATTTTGCTGTTTCAGTGAGTAGTCAAAGGAGTAATAAAGCACAAATATATGAATGTTAATCATTTCATGTCATAAATGATCCATTTAAAACTAAAGGTAAACATGGGGCTTCTAAATAGAATTACTGTGGTAGTGTAAAAACACTACTTTCAATATTTAGGCAAGCTGAAAGCGCTGCTTCATAAGAAAAAAAATGCACCAAGGAGGAGAATTTAAAAGATCACTGTTTTGCTATTACCGATCGTATATTTACATCATTCTGCCTTTTTTAATTTATTTAACGTTCACTCACAGACAGGATAGTACTTGGAATGTCTGTAATACTCGCGTGTCTACATTTCTCATTTTACCCATACACACATACCCAAATTTTTTTAAAAGAAAAAGAAAAATCTCAGGGCCTTCGAATAAGTAATTGCCAGTTTTAAAATCCAGAATTCGTAAAACCGAAGCTATTTGCTACAAAATTATTCTAGGGCTGCTGCAATTTAAAAATCTTTGCAGAGTTCTAAAACGTTTATTATCTCCCTGAAAGCTGCGCGAGTACGAACAAACGACCTAACACCGTATAAGAGGGAAACATCCTCCAGCTTCTTCCTGCCCGTCTCCATCACGCCGCAGAAACTTGCCCGAAACCAGAATTTGGATGCAACAGGGCAAGGGAGCGACGTTTCTCCTCTCCACTAACCAGTCCTCGCCTCTGAAGAATTTTGTACTAGGCGTTCACAGCAACCACTGAAATACACTGGAGTTGCTTCTACGGCATTAACTGGATTAAGAAACTAATTTAAACTTTACATTCAGTAGCGAACGAATTTTTCCGGTATTTTATTTATCTTTGCCACTATCGTGTTAGTGGTTGCTGCGTTCTTGTTTTCGTCCTCTTTCCTTTTTCTTCCTTTTCTCCTACCTTTCTTTGCTGCTTCCTACCCCCACCCCCACCCCATTCCACCGCCACCCCCACCTTTCATTTCTTCCAGTCAAGGACTGTCGGTGTTCCGGGTGTCTTTGTCAGTTCCCCGGTGTGCATGATTACAAGAGGCTAAGACGTGTGAACCTGTGACTACCGGGGAACCGAACAAGGCTAAGTTAGCACTGAGAGGAGGTGGGGAGCTGTGTGCGGTGCATGTGAAGGCACGGCTGTGACGCGAGACGGATTTAGTGTGTGCTTTACAAGGAATCAACACAGCGATAAAATGAAATCTCCGTTTGAGGGCTTTAAGTATCTTCTCCAGGAAGGGTCGAGCATGTCTCCTCCTTCTCTTTACTTCCATCCCAGTTAGCCTGCTACAAAGCCGTCTTAGTAAATCCTTCCAGACCGACTCCGGAGCGGGTGCGAGCGCGGTCAGTGACCACTCGCCAGTCTGACTCAGCGGGAAATGCCTGTGAAGAGGCTACACCTCCCTGAGCGGACAGAAGCAGCCTCCATTCAAGCACTCACTTCTACTACAATCAAGCACCTTCCACCACCAACACTCTCCACCATCAGTACTCCCACATTCTCTCTCTCTCTCTCTTTCTTTCCCTCTCTCTCTCTCACACACACACACACACACACACACACACACAGACACACACACACACACACACACACACACACACACACACACACACACGAGCGCGCACGCGCGCATACAGCCCTCTCCTTGCTGTCAATCACACACACACGCCGGAGGGCGCATGCGCGCTGGTGGACTCCGGCCCCCACCGACCCCACGCCCTTTCTGTACGTCACACCGACTGAAGGACCAATAAGAGGGCAGGTTCGGGGGCGGGCCACAAGGAAGTAACCAATGAGAGCGCAGTTGGAAGCCAGGGATTGAAAGGAGTAAATCCTTCCGTGGTCCGCGTTCAGCCGCCTCCGCGATGATTTATGCGTCCCTTTTATTATTTGTAACACTTTGGGAAGTTATTAAAGGGAAGATCTACTGCTTCCTCTTTTTGAGGTGGAACTGGATGGCAATATTTGTCACTGGCCCTTATTAGGGAAGAGGGAGGCGAGGTGGAAGGCGGTCGGATGTGCTGGGTTTGTTTGTGTGGGTCCTGTTTTTTATTACAAGACAGATTATCCTTTTCATTACAAGCTGTAGACAGGGCCAACTTCGAAGGTCCTCGTGGCCAAATGATCTTCGATCACTCAGGGAGCTGAAACCTGATGCCTTCTGACTCTCGTGTCCATAATCTTGGCGTTGGGAAGAGCCTCTCGGGAAGGTGTCACAACCTTTGGTTGTACCAAAAAGAAATAAGCAAACTCCCGTCACCCCACCCCCACCCCCCTTTCCCTGCTTTAACATAGAGTAAACCTCTCCCTTTTTCCGCTTGGATGCTCATTAGGAGTTAGTTGACTTTGTAGCGGATGCAATAAAACTTGGATGGTTTCAGGCCCCCAAACAATCCTGGTTTCTGTTTTTCTCTCGCCCCAACCACACCCCCAAGGAAATTGCCTTTTCAGCAGGCGCCTGCGGGAAAGAACCGCAGGAGACAGATTCCCCTTAGAGACCTGCAATGGGGGGGGGGGGGAGTATGGAAATAAAGGGGGCCAAGGTAAAAGTGCAGAGTGACCCGAGAGGACTTTCATGTTTGGATTTGAATTTTCTGGCCAACTAGGGGGAAAATACACACACCCGCAGTACTTGGGGAATACGCTGAGAAGTTAGCTCTCACCCACAGAGCCGCTGACTACCCCACCCCCAGCTGCGCGTTGATAACCGAGGGCGGAATAAGCGTGGGTATTGGTGGGAAAGAGCCAGAGAAAAGAACAGATACAAATTTCCTACTCCCGACCTCCAAACCTAAATCGCACTTTCAAACGTAAAACACGATTCCAAGAAGACAACGACGTGGGGAGTAAGATGCCTCTACTCAGTAGGTCACAGTCAGAAACGTCGGTCTCTAGTGTCGAGATATTTTTTATATGAAATTAAGTTAATCAATGCAGGAGGAGTTGCTTGGGGTAGAGTTGAGGGTGACGAGAGACTGAAGGAGGAAAGAAGAGGAGGCGGGTAGAAAAGGAACCATAACTGTTTGATCGCAGGATTGAGCTGAAGGAAAACAAAACCGTGAACTTCAAAGCTCTGGCCCTAATCCCCCTCAGGTTAACTTCTGCTTCCTACAAAGTTTGATCCGGGTCATAAATCACTCGGTCCACCGCCGGTCCTGCCTGGTTCCCGAAGGTTCTCTCCCCGCTCGCCACCGCAGGAGCACAGGGTGGTTCCCCGGGGTGGGAGGGCTCCCGGGGCTCCCAAGGCTCCCGGGGCAGGAAGGGCGGGGGGATGCGCGAGGATCCGCGGGCAGAAGCCGGGAAGGTGCTGGGAGGGGGGCGGGCCCGACCGTGGAGGGATCGCCGCGCAGACGCATTTTCCATTCCGCCTAACCCTTAAAAAAAAAAAAAAAAAAATTCGAGTGTGTCTGGCGTGCTATTTGAAAAAGGTTACAGCGTGTTTAGAGATTTGCAAAGCTCTACCAAGCAGTAAAGATTAGAAAGGCCTGCCCGAGATTTGTCAAATGACTTCCGGTAGCAGAGCCCCCTTTTAAGCCCGGGAGGGCCTGGCAGCCTGTGATCTTGGCTAGGTCGAGACCTGCAACTCCAGGCTAGAACTCGCAGAAGTGGCACGACCGGACCCGGCGCGCCGTGAGGAGGATGGGGCGGACTGGGAACCTGTGCAGTGTCCGCCTCCACTCCCGAGGGGACCCCCCTTTGGGGCGGTCGCGATGTGACGGTAAAAATCAAGTCGCGGGCCTTTCCATTGGCGTTTCCATGCAGAAAGCCCCAGGTGCAGACCAAGCACAAATTTGATCAATGTGATGCACCAAACCGACTGATAGATGCGGGGGAAATGTCCTCTGAATCCAGAGTCTGACTCTCCCTAAATAAAAGCCATCACGGAGGAGGCCAGAAAGTGAACTGCGTGGAGAGGGCCAGGTAGGTCTTCATCATAAAAGCCTACGTTCTCAGCGGTAGCCACTAAGCAATAAAGCTTTAAAACAAAGCAAAACAACGTTTTGGCAAAAATCTAAAAGACAGAGAGAGCCTTGCAGTCGGGAATACTAAGCGGCCCGAAGCTCATAGGAATTCTCGGGTTTCCCAGATTCTTCCCAGGCGGGTATTCACTCGGAATTTCTTTCTTCTGGGAATGACAGTGTGCGCCTTGGCACGCCCAGAGGTGAGCCTCGAGATATAGCCCGGGACGCCCCTGTCTCTCTTCTGGTTTATATGGGCTTTACAGCTCAGGCCCATCAGGCCAAGATAAATACCTGAAGGGAAGTGTTGACCAAGGGGAACAAAAGAAAAAATATAAGAAAGAGTATTTATTGTTGGATGTCGCTCAGGCCCCTCCACTACACTGGAAGACAGGAGAAGGAGATGTTAATATGTCTGGATATTAGATTTAAAAGGAGTGCAGTGTATGTCCGAAAAAGAAAGAGTAAGCCCGAGATGAATAATTACTTAAATTCACACATGTCGACCGGTCGCGGTGACTCAGTCTGTAATCCCAGTACTTTGGGAGGCAGAGACGAGAGGATTGCCTGAGCCTGGGGGTTCGAGACCAGCATGGGCAACTTGGTGAGACCTCGTCTCTACAATAAATCACAAAAACTACCCGGGCGTGGTGGCACGCAGAAGGATCGCCTAAGCCCAGCAGGTCAAGGCTGCGGTGGCCGTGAGTATGCCACTGCACTCCAGCCTGGGCGACAAGAGTGAGACTTCAACTCAAAAAAAAAAAAAAATTCACACATGTAAACGTTCTTTATTCCATGGAAAATGGATCAGCATGATCTCACACGTGTAAACGTTCTTTATTCCCTGGAAAATAGATCAGCATGGTCTAGACCTGTAAGACACACACACACACACACACACACACGGATTTTATTCATTTTTGAAAACACGAAATAACTCTAAAATTGATCAGTGATGGATAAATAGTTAACAGTTTAAATTTGTGTGATCGACGAGTGACAGCAGGGTTAAATTCCAAAACATAATCAATTGGGGATTTGATCACTTTCCCCATTTCCAAGAGGGAAATTATTCCTTTCCCAAAATAAAGTTACGCCATTAATGATAATAGAAGGCTCCGGGGATTTCAAATAATAATAATAAAGTAAAGGAAAAAAGACTATGTGTTGCAAAAATAGTGACATTCAAGGGCAGCTTAAAAGAAGGCGATGAGGATACATCTGAGGAACCGCCACCGCCATGGGCGGAGTAGCCACATCTGTCCCAGATGTCACACTTCCCTGCAACTTGATCCACGCCTTTCTACTTTGGTTTCTAGGCCGACCCACCAGTGCCGAGAAGGGAGTGCCCGCAGCCCTGCGGTGCGGTGCGGCGCTGGCTTCACCTCTGGAGTTAGGAAAACCCAGATTCAGTGACCCAGCTTTCCAACCATAAGCAGAGAGTGACAATAACATAATTTTGTCACTTATCCCAGCTCCGCGCAGCCCGGTGAAAGTAAATACACTCGCACCGGAGTTAAAATGATTTGCTAAAAACCAAGGCTCACTCTTTCCGGGGCCCCGGCCTGTCTAAACTCGCAGTATTTACATTCCTAGAGGCCCAGCCGAGGAGCACGCGGAGGCACTGGTGCCCGTAGCGCCGCGAGCCCTGCACCCGGCATCCAGGCCCGGGGCGAAACATTTTCAAGACCTGATCGTCTCCCAGCCCCCTTTGTGGAACGACCTGTGGGCATACTTTTATTCATTGCTGTAGTACAGAGCTTTCTAAACGAATAGAAACCTGTTATTTACATCCGTTCCTTGCCCAGATATTTATTATCTGGAGGAATATTTAAGGGTCTGTACCGGACCGGCCACCTTTGACAGGGGCCGTCACCTCACACTCCAGGGTAATGGACCACACTGTGGCTGCACTTAATTTATTGGGGTGAGAAGTTACTGCAGGGGGTTTCCAAAGATGGTCTTTGCCACGAACAGAGGCCCTGATCCAACCCCATAGGTGCTTAGAAGATTATATGTTCGCCTCGGAATAACACAGCCAACCACAACTCAAAATATGAAAAACACTTTCGTAAGATGTAGATTCTGGTATCGGGATCCACCGACACTTAGAGGGTCTGCGAATTGGCCTTAACGCTCAAGAACTCCCTGAAATAGAATGCTGCATTTTGGGTGGCGATTGTGTGGCCCTTTAAAAATCAAATTATAAAGGAGCCTGTGACTCAGATGAAGGGGAAAAAATCATTAAGAACCCACAGTTGAAAATTACACCAAGTATTCAGAAGTTCTGTATTGAGCCTGAATAGAGGAAATTTGAGAAGCCGATATAATTAGCAATGAAATTGGTACGATTTTTCACGTGCTTTAAGGCAATAGATCAAAACAAGCAACACTCTAATCCCTTAATAGCCATGCTATTGTGATAAACTCAAGAGAGCTCAGGGACCTGGCAACCGGCTACCTGGTGTTAATATTAATACGTTTTTAAGTCAGAATGTTTCAATGACTCCATTTTCCCTCCAAACTTCAAGGCAACCCAAGCTCTCTTAATATTGTCATTACCATGGCCGACAGAGGGAACCTGATCCGATGTGGTTCTAAAACAAAATGGGATATTAACCGTGTTTGTTTTCACTTTGATCCATAGGAAATAGGTCCTGCGCCCTGTGACCCATTAAACTAATAAGATTATACACATCAGCAGAGCGGAGGTTCTAATTGTTTCCATCTGTTCCAGATCTTTGCATTTTAAAAATTGATGAAAATAAAACTTGAGTTACAAAAAAGAAAATATATTGAGAGTGAAATAGTGAAAAAGTTGAGCCACTCAGACCACACATGCAATCAATTACTGAGAAAATAAATAGGTGTATATGGTGTGGCGCTTTCGGAAGGGGGGAAAGCAGGAAACATAATCATATAATTGATCTGGAGGTGCTCACACATTTCATAAAGCTAACACTTGCTTGAAAAAATCCAGCCAATCAGAAGCGTTTCCGGAGGATACTTTACACCTCTCCGCCTCTTTATAAATATTTAAACAGCTAGAGCTCTGGATTTGTCATTTAAATATACTAGGGAGTGTGCCGCGCAGGCTCGTCTTTCACTGGGCCGCTCACACAGAGGTGGGGCAAGAGGGAGGAAGCGCGTTGGCTCTGCCCCTCATTTGCTTAGACGGCCTTCTTGACGTCATCGTACCGCTAAGCCAATCCTTGAAGCTCACTTTGACACGCTCCTCGCCCCGCCTTTCTCTGTTCACAGTCAGCCTAAGCCAATGGTATGGCTGCATGTAAAGCGCTTCCCCCGCTCCGCCCAGTTCTCCGCCCCTTCCCGGGGGTGTCAGGACCCGAAATGAGTGGGCGGGGCCGACTGTGGGCGGGGCGCTGGGAGGGCATTGACAAGAGGCGGGGAGAGCCGTGCGGCGAGCAGCTGGGTTGGCCTTCGCTCGTCTTCTCTCGGCCCCACCTTCCCCCGGCCGGGATGACGTTTGGTCATTGGCTGGAATAATAAAGACAGGGCGCGGCTTTATTTTGCATAAATGGAGGGCGGGTGTCCGAAGCCGCGTTGTAACTCGAAACCCGGCGTCCTGCCCCTCTCCCAGGGGGACATGGGTGGGCCGGGGGTGGGTCCCTACCAGCCTCGCCCAACTTTCGCCACGGACAGAAAGGAACAGTTTTCTAAAAAGATTCGTTTTACTTCACCTATATTTTTAAGTGTATCCTTTCGTTTATTTTTACAAGTCGTTCAGGGTTGTACCAGGAAATAAATAGAGATTACCAATGCATCCCCTACAACGCTAATTTCCTTTTAATCTGCATAAAGTTCACTGCTCCGGCTGGGCCCTTTGCGAAGAAGAAAACATTTTTTGTAATTAAAAAAAAATTACTGCTTCACTAGAATTCATTTTTCTCTTTCCTGTGAATTTCCTGCCTTCCCAATTTTCCACTAGCAGAGCTAGGGAGAACCGAGTTGGAGTGTGTAAAAAGCAAAACAAGGATGGAAAAATTATTTCGGGCTAAGCGTTCGGAAATTGCTTGTGAATGATGCAAGTGTTAAAATTGTTTCCAACGGTAAAATGCCCCAGGGATACTTAGTTGACATTTTTTTAAATAAGAGAATTATTCTTGTGATTTATTTAGGATTACTTTTTACAAAAATTTTCCTTCTGTTTTATGGCGAGCAGAACATAAACTTACCTTTTTAGGATTTATGAAATAGGATGTCAGGTGGCAAATAATTGGAAAATGAAAGGATGGACCCAGACTTCGGGAACCTACGTTTTACAATACCACATCTGTGCGTTTATATTGGGTAACGTTTTTACAGTTTTCAGAAAAGTAATTACGGTAGCTTGTTTGCTCCAAACTGAAATTTGAGGATGTTTGTTCCCCAACTTAGATTACATTTTAAAATCTGACTTGTCAACAAGACACCTTTTAATGCAAAAGATCGAAGAGTTGATTTCTTTTGGCAGGCTTACAGGCCTTTATTTAAACAGAAATGAACATTTGCAGTTAAAACTAACAGACAGCTAAAATCCATAGTTAAAAGTAATAACATCCCCACCACCACCCAGATTCTGTCTTTATCTCTCCCTTGGAAGACAAATTGCACCATTTTGATTCTGCAATTCCTGAACTCCAGCTCAGAGAAGAAGAGGTTTCCGAATCATTTCTGTATTAGAAAAAGCTGAGCGTGCTCTCATGGAAAATACTGGTTCAAGGAAAGTTAAGATGAAAGGGAAAGGAAAAATTTCCTTGTTAGAGCAACGTGGTGTAACTTTTATTCTTTGAAACATCGTTTGATGTGTAATAAAGGTAGGAAATTTTGCTTATTTTCTTTTTTCATTTATATCAATGTGTCAATTACTTTTAACTCAATTCATGTTTAATTTTGTAGTCTTAAAAGTAAGTGATTTGAGGCATTATTTTATGCCTTCTTCATGAAATTATATCCAGAAACATTATTCCATTGCTAACAAGTAGTTTGATGTTAAAAATACATATTAATAACTATATTTCAAGCAATTAAAATAATGTACATCCATCTTTAAGCCAAGACATTGTCAGTTGATAATTTGTTGAAATTATTATTTGACATTAAGCTCTAGGTGAGGCAGAGTAATAAAACATTAATACTTTTATACACTTGGTTCTTAATCATTATAAAAAGTTAATTTTACAACCTAATGCTAAAAATTCTATTTTTGTGGTAATTAATTTTAGGAGTTAGCACTATATAACTATTAGTGTTGTGTTAATAAACTTTGGGATAATGAATAAAATACAAATTTGAGAAATTTAACTGCAAATTTATAAAATCCAAGCTATCACATTGTTTTTTCATTTTTCTTTTATGAGTAAAGTTTTTCTGATTATGAAGCACATATGTTTCTGAAAAAATCTGAGAAACACTGAAAGGTATAAGGAAAAACAAAACCCAAAATGTTTATATATATTCTCACAATCAAGAGTTAAATCTAACAGTTTTCTATATTTCCTTCCTACTTTTTATGTATTGGTAGCAGGATGTTCTTTTGTTACAAATTATATATTGGGTTGTACCTTAAGAACTCACTTTTTCAAAACTTGTATTTATTTGCTTTTATTTTCTGCTTAAACTATAATTTGACTTTGTAAGAATTCATGGTTTTATTATATTTTAAGCAGTATTTTATTGTGAAGAAATACATGTTTATAAAATAACAACTCAGAACTGCCAAAAAGTAGAAGTAAAATAAAATAATGATCTGTCCATAATTAATTCCTACTGTCACTAGTTTGCATTTTTAAAAAACACAATGTTATCATTTTTAAACATAAATCATGATGCTTTCGAGTTAAAAACAAAACAATATATGCAAAAATAATTTACCTTTAAACGTAAATCATGACTTTTGGGGTTAAAAGCAAAACAATATATTCAAAAGTTATTTACCTTTTTTTCATATTTTTGAAAGATTTGTTAAAAGTTGCATTTTAATATTATAATCTAGCCAGGGCTGATTTGGAGTTTTCTTGTTTGACTTATTTTCTGTATCATATGCCAGCAATCCCAATATTGTTCATATAAACATTTTCTCGGAGTTTTACAAAAATGCTTCTTCCGTATACTTTCCATTCTTCTCAAGATGCATTTGTTGATTATTCCTGTTTCAAATCCTACAAGAATGCATAATCACAGCAAACCAACACATTAAAGACATTGATCTGTTTTCAAATTGAAAATTTTTTTCTCTAGACCAATTATGTTTTACTAACAGCATCTGCTTCCAATCTATTTGCACTTTTAGGAATACTGATTTTTATTAATAGCACCTGAAAATACCAGCAAGCCACAAAGGACATGTAATTAAGAATATCATCAAACAAGTATTTTTTAAAATGCATGATTAGCTATGTTTGTGGCCTCTAAATTGAGCAAATGTATGTATCTCACCATTTTATTTTACAGTCTCTACTTACTTCTTCCCCATCTTGATATTATGGTTCCAGTAACAAAACAAATAGCCCTGTTTATCATTAAATCGTAAACTTATAGCAGTGCACTCTTTATAATATATCACATATCCTGTAAATTTCTAAGCCAGATTATTTCATTGTAGTGGCAGATGGTTGTAGAAAGAACTCTGTTTTCACATCATGGCTCCCTTTAGCTTAGAGTTAATAACTAATTCTAACATATTTAAACAAGGATTCAAGTAATAGAAATGAATCATGTTCCAAATATATAAATTTAATTGCCAGCAGTGAGAGAGTCTAAATCTGTGTCCTATGTTATTTTATTTAAACTTATAAATTATGTAAAGTTGGTAATTTCATCAACTTTCCTATTGTGGTTTTATAAGAAAAAGACATGGAAATTGATATGCTCCACAGAAGAGGAACAGTTTGGGCCACTATTCCACTATTCCATTTAATAAGGATCCAATAATTAAATAAGAATATGCAGTGGCCTTTTAAAAATCTCTCTGAATAAGAACTGATTGACCAATTACATGCTCACAGCTGGAAAGTGCTTGTTTCTATATACATTTTAAAAGACCACATTTGCCTTTGTGGACAAACACTATCCACAAGAAAGGAAATTAAGAACATGGGGAGGAGGTGTTTGTTTCGGGTTTCTTTCATCAGGAGTTGTTTTTTTTTTTTTTTTTTTAATTTAATAGCATTAATTCACTATTGGAAATAAGTAGATAGATGGATGGATGGATAGATAGATAGGCAGATAGATTATCTATATATAATTGTATGTATTTTTTCATGAAAACAAAAAGTGTTTTGTGCCCTGACTGCCATAATTAAGTAATGAAAACAGACTTGAAAAATAAGTGGCTTTACTAACAGTTACCATATTTAGGAATCCTATATTCTGCGGCTGTTTCTAAAAGGTGGCAAAGCAGTTATGAAGTACTTTAACTTTCATTTGCTATAAAAATGTCATATATAAAATAAAAAACAAAATAGTGTGAGAATACCAGCTTATCATGAAAAGGCAAAAATGAACCTCAAGAGAGAAAGAAGCAGACAGTCTCTCTCTAAAATAAAATGAACACTTTTTTCAAGCTTGACTTATGTTGAAAATTGCCTCAATTTTCTCTTTTTACATAATACAGATAATGAGTGTTCAAGTGATATTTCAAAGTCTTATGTATTTAAACTTGATTGTAAAATGAATTTTGTATGGAAAAAATATACAAAATATTTACACTGTAAATTCAGAAGCTTCAGAGTCTCTGTGGATCAGCATGTCAGTTACAGTGTTACTTGCACGTGACCGTGATGGAGAGCAACAGTATGCTGGACAAAATTACATTTCTTTTCAGAACTGTGAATTTGAAATTGTACTCTAACTCCCAGAGGTGGTGTGTTACCTATTTTTGAGGAAACAAAAGTATCACTCCTGGGGGAAAAAAATATATTTCATCACTATAGTTCAGTCTTTTCCCGTTCTTTTTAGTTTGTCTTCTGCAACATATGCAAAATGTCAGTATTGTTCATAAGAATATTTAAAGGAGTGTTAAAGATAAATGAATGGCATCTGTTAACCAAATTCAAATGCAAAGTTGGCAGATAACTCAATACATCTAGGATCAGCTTGTTTTGATTTTGAAGAGTCATCAGTATTGAAAATTGCCATTAATGCTAGTGCATTTTCAAAACCGTACACACATTTTTCAATACCATATGTGTGTTGTAATAAATTTTGAAAGCATGAAGAAATGAGGGGAGCAAAATTCACCTGTAACCAAAGAAAACCACTGCTCAGAATGCGATACATATTCTTGGAATCTTTTTTTCTGGTATACATTTGCATTTCTAAAAATTAAATATTGCACATCCTGTTTTATAAGCTGTTGAGTTGTTTTGTTGTTGTTGTTGTTAGTGTTTGTAGATGATGGAAATCTTTCCATAGTTCAGGATTCTTCTACAAAGTTATCAGGGTTGGCTGACATGTCTATTCTCAATAATCATAACTAGATTCATTCAACAGATTTTATGTCATGAGCCATTTAAATTGTGCCCATTTTTGCCATTATAAACAGTACTGCAGTACACATATTCTCATGCCTTTGTAAGGAACTATAACTATCTTTTTAGAGTATATTACTATGAGAGACATTCCATATTTTCAAAGCGTTTTGTTCATTTCTTTTCTATTTTTTCTTTTATTTTTTTCTGCTTTTTGTCTTTTTTATTGTTTTCAGTGTGTGTTGTTTTGCTTTGTTTCTGTCTTCGGATTGGTTGCTTGTTTTTCAACCCAAAACGTGACCCATAAATACAATGTTGTTTTTAGGACTCAAAATATTTTAAAAGTTTTAAAGCTAAAATTTCCATAGACCAGCTTCCTCCTCCTCAGTTTGGTGGGTGCTTTTTGAATTCTGTCTCTATGTATTTGCAGATAGCATATATGTATATAGAGAAAATATACTATATTGTGCATAGTCTCAAATACTACTATAATAATTCAAATTGCATTCATTCTCAGTGATGATCATACAGTTGAACTAAAGAGTGAGAGAAAAATTAAAGGTACAGTAATCAGGTAAAATGTGCTAAGCTCAAGAAGATAATGCCTTCTTAATTTCTTTCCATGATTGGAGAAGCCTGCTTGGGAAGGAGGGAGGAAGGGAGGGAAGGATATGTGATCCAAAAATTGTGATACTAGTGGCAAGTCAGCCCACAGTTCATTCAACGGGCAGAGGGATGAGAAGTCCCCTAGCCTGACAAGCAGTCATTTCTCCTTCTGGAATCAAATCCCCTATAGCCCTGTGCAGTTGTGTATGCTGTTCAGCACCATCGAAAGTCATATTGGGAAATGTCCAAAAGAGTTGTCTCAATAGGCAATTTTAGAGCTAAGTAGAATAGAATTCCCTCAGTAAGTACCAAAATGCTCGGAAAGTGGGAGTGACAGAATTGAATTTGGAGGCTCCTGCTCTTTTTCCCTAGTTTCAGGGATGTGAAGGGAGAGAGTTGGTAGTGTGGGACTGGTGAACAGGTGAGTTGCAGCTGAAGCACAGGAAGAGGGCTTAGCAGGTCTCACTGATCCCCCTTCTTGAGGGTCAAACTGATCCCGGAGTGGCATGTCTCTCTCCTGACAATCTCACCCCTCTCCCTCACGCACATTCCCAACAAGAAGCAATGTGTCACGAGGATAGTACAGGATACTGTGGTGTCATCCTGACAGCGCCTCATTTTCCTTCCTCCTGACACAGAGTGATGAGCCTCCAACTCTCTTCCTCTCATTGAGAGGCCCACCATTATGCACCTCCCCAGTGGGGTACTGCTTTCCTAATGTCAAGGAGGGGTATTATGGGGCGTGGGGTGTGGCAATGGAGGGTTAAGGAGAGGGGAAGATGAACCACAATGCAACAAGTCCAGAATAATCTATAACTCCCTTCACTTTTGTTTCTCCTCAAATTTTCTCCCAGTAGATAAGTCAACAAAACTAAACTGACTTAAAACATGGTACAAATTAGAAATTGACCAATTACTCTTTTTTCATGTCTGAGTGTCACACTGGCCCTAAAATGTCATGAAAACAAACTTCCTGTCAGTAAGGGAACAGGCTTCAAGCTTATGGAAAATACTTTAGAGGCATACTAGACATCAAAAAACTGCTTCAAAACATTCTGATACATCAAGCCTGGAAGTATCAGAAACAGATGGGCTCACTTCCTCTCCGTATTTCACACAAACTCCAAAAATAAAGGAAGAGCCTAGAAAAAAAGTATTTCCATTTGCTCATCCCATGTTTGAAAATTCTGACCAACACCCAACCCATTCTAATTAAATGATTTTATTGAGCTGGGGAAATTCATTATTATTGCTTCAGTAGAGGTGCTGACAAACATTTGATCTTTTAAATATGACTGACTGGCTCTTCTTTGTGTCATCTCTTTTACAAAGGCATCAAGTCTTTGGTGGGGGGGGGGGGAATCCCATGGAAGAACTTCTAGGCTCTGGCATCAGAATTGATGTCCTGTTATCTATAGCAAGCCAAATCTTTGCACATGCATCCTTCTCCAGATCTATTTTCATGACCCAGAAGAAGGGAGACATCCATCATCTTCTAGTTAGTAGTGTTCCAAATCAGAGGAATCTCTTCTCTCAAAAAAAGCCACCCAGGTTTTCTAATTTTTCTCCCAACTTTATACATTAACTAAATATTTTCCAAACCTTCACTTCTCTCTAAGATGTAGAGTAATCTAAGGAGCTAAAGCTTTGTCTATACTTACTTCTATCTATTTGAATGTTTGTTAGTGTGTCAGGGTGTATGGATTCCTGGGATGGAAGTGTGTGCAGTGGTAAAGTCGTTTCTGCTTCCAAGTGCAAGTATAGTGACATTCTAAACCTAATCGGTTGCGTTTGTGAGAGATATTTACTCTTAAAAATCTCACCCAATCATTGCCTATTGCCCTCTTTAATTGGTCATTCTGCTCTATTATCTGGTTAAATGCACCAAGAGTGAAGATCAAAGATGAAGACCCAAAACCTAAACCAGCTCCTTCCCTCCCCTCTCTGTTGAATGAATCAGGAGTTAAGACTGGGTGAATTCAATTACTCCTTTGAGGAACACATCTTTGTTTTGAAAGGCAGATCCCTAAAAACAGCATAACTCAAGCATCTGTTCTTATGAACAGCTCAGAAACATAGCCACACTGTGCCAACTCTCAATTTTAAAAACAGTCTGGATTGTGGACCTGGGAACCAGACTGCCTGATCTGCTGGCTCAGCCACTAGCCACCTGTGTGCCTAAGGCAAGTTCTGTAACCTTTGTATGTCTCTACTTCCCTCATCAGCACAGCAAGAATAATTATAGTATCCACCGCTGCTTGGGAGTTGGATGAAAATGACATTAATATTCATATTCTCTGTGTTAGTGCCTGACCCACAGAAAGCAATCAAAAGATATTTTTTGCTAAGTGCACCAGAGATAGGTAATTATTTGACTAAATAATTAGAAATTCCTTCTGTCTAGGCCTCGTTAGGAGTTCTCACAAAAGCAACTTGGTCCATATATTGTTAAACTGGTGTCTCTGTGGGGGAAATGGGAGCCTGGGGCTTTGTATTCTGCCATCCTGCTGATGTCGCTTCCATATTTAGGCCTCTTAAATGCTTGTTTGCATTTTCCTTTTTTTGTTTATTTGACACTAATGTCATGACCATAACAGGGATCCAATAAATAACTTCGGTTTTGGAATGAATGAATGAAGAAAATGGGAACTATTATTTCATTTTTAAATAATGAACAGGGCCGGGAGAGGGGGAAGTATGTTTAAAGAGTTGAGGCCCAAGTACCTTCCCTTGGCACCCTGCGGGAAGCTTGGATTATCATCAAGGAGAAAAACTGAGGACTCTGAGCCCAGTGACCCAGAAAGGGGGTTCTAAGGACAGAGCCAGTGGCAGCTGACAGAAATGGAGACCGCAGTCCCATAACAGAAACAACAACCCCGGGGGGTCAGGCAAGCTGTTTATGAGCTCTGGCTCTTTCACAGATTGTGTGATGTCCCCAAGGACTAGGATCCCCCTCTGGAGACAATGGGATGATAGAGTGAGATTTTCTTTCCAGGGTCCTGACCCCACCATCTATTAATGTAGTCTTGTGTCACCTTGAACCTCAGTTACCTCATTATATTTTTTGTTTGTTGTCTGTTTTTTGAGACAGGGTCTCCCT
This sequence comes from Tarsius wallacei, assembly GCA_963574415.1. Taxonomy (NCBI): domain Eukaryota; kingdom Metazoa; phylum Chordata; class Mammalia; order Primates; family Tarsiidae; genus Tarsius; species Tarsius wallacei. The sequence goes on from CAUYQG010289143.1 coordinate 22,597, forward strand.
CCATTGCTCAGGCTGAAGTGCAGTGGCACAGTCTTGGGTTTCTGGGCTCAGGTCATCCTCCCACCTCAGCCTCCCAAGTAGCTGAGACTATAAGTGCATGCCTCCATTCTTGGCTAATTTCTGAATTTTTTTTTTTTTGTAGAAATGGTGTCTCACTATGTTGCCGAGGCTGGTCTCAAACTCCTGACCTCAAGTGATCCTCCAACCTTGGCATCCCAGAGTGCTGGAATAAAGTCATGGGTCACTGCACTGGGCCAGTTACCTCTTTCTAAAAGGAGGATGCTGCTGCAGGTTTGGAGAAACATATGGGTATATCTGTGAAAGCGTCCTGCAATCTGCATAAAACAAAACTTTTTAAAAATTCATATCTGAATTAGAAAAAGGGAGATTATGGTTAGACCTAAGGAAGATGTTCCTAAGAATGTTGATGATGTCATACCAGACCCGGTTTTTAAAGGAGACTGGAAAATCTGTTTGGGGAGAATTGGAAAGAAACGGGAGGGAGGAACATCTGTTGGGGGGAGGAGTGAGCAAAGTAAAAGGTCCCCGGAGGTTCCTGTTGGCTCTTAGATTCCATAATTACGTGGCCTCTGAGAACGTGCACCGTGTGCCTGAGAGGTGCTGGTGACTGATAAGGTCACCTTTCCAGTGGTGTCCAGAGGCACAGGCCAGCATGGCTTGCAGGTGTGCGAGATGTGAGAGAGATGGCATCTGGAAGAAACAGAAACACTGCAGATCGGGCTGGTGTCACCAAGTCTTGTTGAGGGGTAATCTCTTTCTGGAGACAGCAGTCTACCCAGGGACTATCTCGTTTTTATTTGTTTGTTTGTTTGTTTGTTTATTTTAGTTGGAGTCCCTCTCTTGTTGCCCAGGCTGGAAGGCAGTGGCACACTCACGGCCACTGCAGCCTCAACCTGCTGGGCCCAGGCAATCCTTCCGCCTCAGCCTCCCAGGTAGCTGGAACTACAGATGCATGCCACCATTCCACGCTAGTTTTTGTGATTTATTGTAGAGACAAGGTCTCACCAAGTTGCCCAAGCTGGTCTCGAACCCCTAGGCTCAGGCAATCCCCTTGCCTCGGCCTCCCAAAGTACTGGGATTACAGACTGAGTCACCGCACCTGGCCAGACTCTCTCATTTTTAAAGACACCGCCACGAGGTTGTGTGGGGCCTGAGGCTTATGCAAGCCAGGGGAAAAGATTATGAAATTACACAAGAGTCAAAGTGATGCACAAGGTCTTGGAAGGGGCCCTGGGCAAGTGAGAGACCTTGAAGTCCAGGCTGCATCAGCTTCTGGACTTGCCTGGCCTGCACTGTATTATCATTCCTTTAGACTGGGAAACTGAGGTTTGGAGAAGAGAAAGGACTGATGAGAGGCCCAAATGGACTTATGAGTAGGGAAGAGCCTCCGTTTAACCTCTAGGTAAATCTAGGATTGCTGGCGCTTCCCTTTCCATGAGACGTGTTTACTCTTGACTCTAAGTAGAGCAGTTAAACGCTGACCATCCTCGTGTGTGAGAGTCTCAGAAAATCTGAAGGCCTAGGATGCTTGGAGATTTGCTCGGGAGCCTTGAGTGAGGGCAACTAACAACACTGATCATTTGTGAGTGTTCAAAGAAGCAATGTTTAAGGCTATGATAAAAGATGTAAGCATTAGTGTCTAGGGCAGAAGTCAGGAACATGGTCACAAAAGTGATCCCAGAATGTTAAAGATGCCAGGAACCAAGTCCAAAGTCACTGTTCTCCAATTAAAGATGAGAACTGAGGACCAGAGAGATTAAGTCACTTGCCCTAGGTCACACAGCTTCCATAGTCAGGACTAAGAATCTGCTCCTGGAACTTCAATGCTTTGTTCCCAACATCGCACTAGGGCTGCAGTTCCACACAGGACTCTTTACCTACCTCATAAGCAAGGACAGGGATACTACTGTCTAGAGTTGAACACAACAGGAAAACACAGATTCTACAGATAACATATTGTGAAGGGAAAAAAAAAAGAGTTGAACACTTAACCATATGTTTTAATTTTTACCGTATTTCATCAATAAACAAAACATTTTCCATGTATTTTTTTTCATTCTACAAAATGCTTGGAAAGATCTCCAATCATGATCCTTGTAAAAAGAGAATTTTCTACAACTTTTACAATTAACTAATTTTATCTCCTGGTGCTTTTTATTGTGACCGAAGAGTTAGCCCAGTCAGGGGTGCTGGTGAAAAGAATAGCCGCATCTGCTTTTCTGTCTGGGTGTCAGTGAAGGTTTATTGTTGTGCTTTTTTATTGACTTTTAGAAGGTCGTTGCCTATGGCGAGACTTAAGATGGTCCATCTCCAGTAAGCCAGTCACATCTTCCCATGATTCCATGCTAATAGAGAAAACTTACTGATGATGATGGCACTACCCCTCCCATTTTTTGCCCTCCTCCTCCTTTTTCTACCCTGGCTACCTCCTTGACTATTGAAAAAATGCTCAAAATGGCCCTCTAAAGTTGTAGTGTCCAATAGAATGATTTGCGGTGATGAAAATGTTCCTGGTTGGCACTGTCCAAAATGGTAGCCAATAGCTACATGTGGCTATTGAGCACTTGAAATGTGGTTATTGTCACTCAGGAACTGAATTTTCAATTTTTTTTTTTTTTTTTTTTTTTTTTTTTTGGGTCAGAGCCTCACTCTATAACCCAGGCTGGAGTGCAGTGGCACCCTTACGGCTACTGCTGCCTCAACCTGCTGGGATCAGGTGTTCCTTCCACCTCAGCCTTCCAAGTAGCTGGAATTACAGGCATGTGCCACCAGGCCTGGCTAATTTTTTTTTATTTATTGTAGAGACGAAGTCTCGCCAAGTTGCCCGGGCTGGTCTTGAACCCATGGGCTCAGGCAATCCTCTTGCCTCTCCCTCCCAAAGTGCTGGGATTACAGGTATGAGCCATCGTGCCCAGCTTCAATTTCATTTTACTTCAATGAAATTTAAATAGTCATATGTGACTAGTGGTTACCATATTAGATGCTGCAAGTACAGAACATTTTCATTACTGCAGAAAATGTCATTAGAGCCAAAGGGTCTATCCCTAGAAGCCCCAAAGCCTTGCCATCCTACCCCATGTCTGACCCTGAGCTGGGCTTTATCATTTGGGCTGAGATAAAAGAGAGGCCTCGCAGATGGCTTGGTGAATGACTCGTGGGATGTCAGGATAAAATGATTTGGGGCAGAGTGAAGGCTCCATATTGGTCCCTATACAATCAAGCTTTAGGATATATAATGGAGGAGGAAAGGTAGAGATCTCTAGTCATTGCCCCACTTTCCTGACAGGAAAACTGAGGAGCAGTGAATTAGTGAAGTCAAGAATTGAGCAGGTCTTCTCATTCCCAAGCCAGTCCTCTTATCTGATTGGGTACAGACCAGTTCTGGGAAGCCAGGACAAGTCATTCTTTCTCTTATTATGTCAGCACATCCATCTTGTGTGTTTCCTCTGTACAAGAATGCTTGTGTGCAGGACAGACAGGGTGAGAGACATGAGTTGCCTCTTGGTGGAGGAGGGAGTGTTCATCAGCTCACCTCCAAGAGCCTTGCAGAGGACTGGATAGAGTGACAAGCATTGCCTAGGACTGGCCCTGTTTTAGGACTGGATGTCTCATGTTTCAAGAAATTTCTCAGTCCACGGCAAATCAGGATAGTTGTTCACACTAAGACCAATGATAACATCACTGATCTTCCAGAATCCTGATGAAACATAGAGTCAAAGCCGGTTGCCAGGCATGGTGGCATGTGCCTGTAAGTCCTGGCTACTCAGGAGGCTGAGGCAGGCTGATTGCTTGAGACTGGGAGTTTGAGACCAGCCTGGGCAATCTAGCAAAACATCGTCTCTAAAAATAAAGGAAAAACAAGAATCTAGGTAAGTATAACATTCGGGTGTGTGGCTAATGCCTTTACTTTATAGATTCAGAGAAAAATCAGTTTCCCGGGGTAATATCCTGGTATTTTCCCCTTCATCTGCGTTCAATTGTTCTCCTCCACCAGCAACCTTCAAGCAGCCCTGCTTTTAAATGGACCATGCCTCCTTACAGAACATTACATCTTAAAACATACCTTTAAAAGACCATAACATGATTTTAAAACAAAGATATGGAGTGATTAATCCACAATGTAGGACTCTGTTCTGGAGGCTGAGACCGGCTGTTACAAGGTGAAAGCATTTATACAGTCATCAGTCATCTGCACCAAAACCTGCGTTAGTGGAGGTCTGGGGATTTCTAATAGCCCCTTTAAGAATGCCCTGTTTCCACTCGAGTCACTTCTAGACAGAAGCATTATTCAGGTACCCGTCGAACACCTGGCTATGACATCAATTGGCCAAAGCCCCAGGATGAAGGAGACAGCAGAGCAGACCAGGAGTCCCAGGTTAGGAGACAAGAATCTGGGTTCTAGTTTTAATTCTTCCTTTAGGTAGGCTGTGTGACCTTGGGAAAATCACTTGAACTCTCTGAACCTCTGTTTCTTCATCTGCAAAAGGAAGATAGCAATGCCTGACCCGATTGCTCTCATGGGGCTATGATGGGGAATCAGTGAAGTAACAAATGTATAAGTGCTTTGAAAAGTACAAAGTGTTACACATGAACAAGATAACTGGTGCAGGGCCTCTGATAGATGGAATGTAACTGAGTGCTTTGGAAATGTAACTGAGTGGATATAAAACACAACTCCCAGGCACCCGGATGAACCTTGACTTAAATCACCCACCTCCCTCAAGGGCGAGAAAGGAGACAAAGGTGGGGAAGAAACAGCACAAGAAACACCAATCCAGAGAGAACACATCAACAGGTTACAGGAAACTGAAAAAGTCATGCTGCCTCTTTCCGGCATTTTCTTCTGTAACAAAGATATATAACCTCAAGCTGGGTCACTTAAAACAAAATGCCAGGACCACAGCAAGACCCCAGAAAGGCAGACATATGAGCAGGACAGACAGATGAGCAGGACACATTCTGGTTTCTCTAATCTCAGTATGCGTGCCATGATATCTCTTTTTTTTTCTTTTTTTTTTTCTGAGTTGGAGTCTCACTCTGTCACCCAGGCTGGAGTGCAGTGACATAGCGAGACCACCCTAGCATTGACCTGCTGGGCTCTGGCGATCCTTCCACCTCAGCCTTCCAAGTAACTGGAACTACAGGAGCACGCTACCACACCTGACTAATTTTTTATTTATTGTAGAGATGAGGTCTCACCAAGTTGCCCAGGCTGGTCTCGAACCCATGGGCTCAAGCAATCCACTCGCTTCTGCCTCCCAAAGTGCTGGGATTACAGGCTGAGCCAGCAGGCCCGGCCATGATATTTCTTTCCCACTATTTCTGCAAAAAAATATGCCGAAGTCATTACAATAGCTAGATGACCCTCATCTGAAGCCCAATCTGATTTCCTTTCCTAGAACACTTTTTATACTGACAGTCCCCATGTTAGCACTCCCACAATAATACTGCATTGCAAACAGTCACCAAGCCTCGGCATCACACGTCAATCAAAATTTATTTTTCCTCCTGAATCAAAGGGCAGTTCTGATGGTCTCTGTTGGGCTCACTTGGGCAGGTGTCATCAACCAGGGGTTGGACAGCAGATCTGCTGATCTTGGCTGGACTCGCTCGTATGTTTGGGGGTTGGCAGACTAATATGAAGCCGTGTCATCTGGGAGCTCTTCTGAGTGTGGAGTTGACAAAGAAAATACAGAACACCCAGTTCAATTGAAATTTCAGATACACAGCCGGGCTCGGTGGCTCAGCCTGTAATCCCAGCACTTTGGGAGGCCGAGGAGAGTGGATTGCCCGAGCCCGCAGGTTTGAGATCCACCTGGGCAACTTGGCAAGACCTCATCTCTACAATAAATCAAAAATTAGCCAGGCATGGTAGCGCACACCTGTAATTCCAGCTACTTGGAAGGCTGAGGTGAAAGGATCCCCGGAGCCCCGCAGGTCGAGGCTGCGGTGGCCGGGAGCGGCCACTGCACTCTAGTCTGGGTGACAGAGTGAGACTCCAACTCAAAAAAAAAAAAAAAGAAATTTCAGATACACAGTAAATACTTTGTAGTATAAGTATGTCCCAAATATTTGCTAAATCTGGGAAGCCTCCCCGTGTGTCCCTCCCATCTCTCTAGACGGCCAGTCCAGGCGTGTTCCAAGGGCCAGCAGGGCAAAGCTCAGTGGAAGTATGCTCAACTCACTGGGGTCTAGTCTCAGGACTGGCATCTCAATGACTTCCATTGGTCAAAGCAAGTCACAAAGTCCAGCCCAGATTCAAGGCTGTATAGTCATATTGAGAAGGGCAGGAATACAAGGGAGTTGCAGAATTGTAGCCATGTTGACAGTCAATCTGCCATAGTCCCCAGTAGCAAAATCACCACCAAAATCCTCTAAGAAATTGTGTCCAAATATAGAAAAAGATGGGCTTGATAAAGTGTTTAAAGCATTTAGCTACAAGGGAGAAGACAAAGGTTCTGGTCTGACTTTGTAAATCATTTTCTTTGTTTTCCTGGACAGACCATGTCTTCTCTGGGACTCAGTTTCTCCATCCAGGAAATGGCAGGCTTGCACTCTTGTGGTCTAGCAGTTCTAAGACCCAATAGTCCTGAATATTTTAACTCCAGCAGCTTGCCTTCTTCCATCATTCCCCTACAGTAAACTCCTCTAGCCTAATCGACTTTATGACTGTGTTAGCAATGCTATAACTTAAAACAGCCCATTATGGTCTTCATCGGCTGCTCCTGTATTCAAAGTAAATTCAATCACCAATACATATCCAATAAAAAATGGAAATCTCCAGGCCAAGGGGACATCGGCTCCTGGCAAGGAACAAGCCTCTTGAATAAATAAATCTGTTTTGCCCAATATTTCCCCCTCTTGATTTGAAGAGAGACAGTAACCCTTTTTCTGACATTGAATTAATTTGCTAGAAGTGGCCGTAATTTCTATATAAATCTTGAGATTGTTTCTAATTTACATGTTATATATGAATGTTTATGCATGTGGTGCCAGCTTAATGTTCTCCAGGGATGCTCTTGGAAACTGTATGAATCATGTAAACAAAATTAGACTGAAATAAAAAGAATGTATGATATTTTCTTCACTAGTGCTAATTTTTTTTAAGTTTGGTTTTCTCCATAATGGTCATCCTGCTGACTTTAATTATATTTATGGTGCAATTATCCCATGCTGGGCACAGTCTCATGTGCCCGCTGCTCATTTGGTGTCTGTATGGCTGGGGGATGCCTTGCAGACTGACGGGTAGTGTAGCTGGCTCATTGTTCTCTTTGCATGAGGAGGGAAGGGATACAGAAGGTGTTATGGTGGCATCCATGTGGCTTTTTCTCCCTTCCTCATCCCATCTTGTTTTTTTCCTTTTTTTAATGAGAATGAATTCAGGTCATGGGCAACACTGTAACCAGGTCCAGTAAACTTCCTCTTTCTGTGGCCTCCCCAGAGTGCTATTTGAAGATCATTACTGCTGTTAATTAATGATTTGCCAGCTGTCTATACAAATTTTATAGCATTTATGCATGCACACGCATTGTACCATAGTCTGCTTTCACTAAAACCAAACAAAACAAACTCTGGCCAGGTGTGGTGGTTCATGCCTGTAATCCTAGCACTTTGGGAGGACAAGATTGGAGAATCCCTTGAGCCCACAAGTTCGAGACCATCCTGGGCAACATGGTGAGATTTCATCTTTCTGTAAAAATGTTAAAAATCATCAGGGCATGGTGGCACGTACCGTAATCCCAGGTACTTAGGAGACTGAGACAGGAGGATCACTTGAGGTAAGTAGGTTGAGGCTGTGGTGAGCTGGGATTGCATCACTGCACTCTAGCCTGGGCAATAGAGTGAGACCCTGTCTAAAAAAATTTTTTTTTAAATTAAATATGAGTTGAAGTCTTTGGTTTCTGTTTTCAGCAAGAGGTCAGCTTAGTTGAGATGGTTCTATCTTGTGTCATCACAAGGCTGGTTGTGAGCCCATGTCACAGCTGGCCAGAACATCACCTTCCAAAACTTTGCTTTCCTAGAAGACCCCTTCGGGACCCGTGTCATGCAGGGAGGAGCTGTCACTCTTATTCAAGGTAATTGCCAGCTCAGCAGTTCTGATGGAAGTTTCACAACTCTTTTCAGAAAATTAAATTGTTCCAAGGTCTCCTCGTTTTTGTCAGGAGGAAGCATCCACGTCTCCAGGGGGGGGGGCCGTTCTTGTCGTAATCTCATGTCTCTACTCACTGCCTGTGCGACTGCTTTAGTCCAGTTTCTGAGGCCAATCCCTGCCACAGCTTAACCTAGAGACTGGGAGTAACTCAGGAAGAGGAGACACTTGGATTGAGCCATTTCCAAGGTAGTTCTAACCCCAGCACTCAGGACTGGAGGGTTTTCTGCCATGAATAGCTAAGTTTCTATCACTTCCCTTTCAGGCATGGCTTTTCTAGGCAAATTCACATTGGATAAGGCCATCCCCATCCAAGCATTTTGACCACTCCCATTCTGAAAAGCCAAGGAAAAGTGTCACCTGCCTATTATAAAATAGGACAGGGCATAGTGGCTCAGTTTTGCTTAGCCATTCAACAACAACAACAACAACAACAACAACAACACTGTTTTGTAGAGGAAGATGCAGCAGAAACGTGACACGGTCCCCTGGGAAGGAAGGAGAGGCTACAGATGTTTATCAAGTTCATGCTGTGGGCCAGGCCTTGTGCTCTGTCTTTTTCCATCTTCACAGCAACCCTGCATATGTTATCATTCTGCAAAGGACAAGCCTGAGACTCAAAGAAGTGAAGTTATCTCTGGGGGAGAAGGAACACAGTTGAAGAGACTAAGTGTCAAGCCAGGTGGTCCCTGCAGCCACGCAACAGAGGCTGCAAAGAGCGCAGAGGAGCAAAAGCTGGAGGGAATGGTCAGGAGAAGCCTGCAGAGAAGCCTGGTAAGAGCTGGACGGCTGGAGAGATAGGAGAGAACATTCTAGAAGAGAATCTCAGTGAAGGTAGGGACGAACACATGTTCTCAAGGAGCAACGAGAGGGTGTTGGCCTCATTAAAGTATCGGGCTGGGGTGGGAGGAAGCTGGTAGGCTCCAAAGTCCACACTCCAAACCACTGAAATTGAAAGTTGGCCCAATCTGAGCACATCTCAGTTATTTGGAACAGTCAGAGGTAACCCATGGAGCTATGAAGTTGCACAGGTCCTTCAGCCTTTGGGGTGGGGACTTTAATCTGGCCAGAGGCCCATCTAGGCTTCGTGGAGCAATTATATTTAGTACATAAATGTATATATAAACACTGTTTCCAAAAATTATCAGTGACATGATTGCCTATCATGTGAATAGCTAGACAACCCAGCATTCTGGATGCGTAAGAGGGAGCATATCAAACGCAACACCATTGCCTTTTGGAGGTTTCCCTTATTTGTAAGTTTCTTTAGGACAGTGCAACTTATTCATTAGTTCAGATATGTTCACATTCTATTTCAATACCCCCTACGCACACTATCCCACTTATGCATCAATCCTTATCAACATGAAAGCTTTAGCAAAGAAGGGAAAGAAGCAAAGTGAATTTGGGGGGAATATAAGGCAGAGACGCTTTTAAAAGTTTTCCTTTTCAATATTGAATCAATTCAAGAGGAATTCAATCTACAAGGTCAAAACTAGGTCACATAACCTGACTTCCTTGCACGCACAGCTTAATAATCTAAAAATAAAAATCAATTCTTGTCTGAGAGTTGTGAAGAGCTCATAATTGCTTTAGAGTAAAGCTCGGAATGACCCTGCCTTCTCCCGCCTTCCATTTCTTAGAGATGAGAATATCATTTTTCAAGTCCAAGGCACTGTCAGTGTTAGACTGCATGGTAACCAAGTAGAAAAATCTCTGTTTAAGATGAAATAATTTTCATCATTATACTGTTCAGGCAGAAATGAGACTCCTTCTCTAGAGAAGCTATAAAGATGGCAGACAAGTAATAAGAACCAATTGTTAGTCAGAAATGTTTTTCCTTAAAAATACTCAACAGCATTGGTTTATAATCTTGTGTCTTCCTGCTATCATGCTAGTATTGTAAATCAAGAACTTGCTTTGATTTTATGGAAAATGGGTTGTCCCTTTTCCAGCTACTAAATGTTCTCTCTCTTTAACCTCAAGATACAGAGGTGTTTGGAGTTACATTTTAACATGCATTTTATTGATTTCTTTTTACTTTTATTTATTTATTTTTGAGTCGAGGTCTCACTCTGTCGCCCAGGCTAGAGTGCAGTGGCATGATCACCACAATCACGGTTCATCACAGCCTCAACTTACTTGGGTTCAGATTTCCAAATAGCTGGGACTACAGGCATGCACTACCATGCCCAGCTTATTTTTTTTATTTTTGTAGAGATGAGGTATTGCTATGTTGCCTAGGCTGGTCTCAAATTCTTGGGCTCAAGCAATAGTCTCACCTCAGCCTTCCAAAGTGCTGGGATTACAGTCATGAGCCACCACACCAGACCATAACATGCATTTTAGCAGTGAGCCTGACTGGGCTGAATTTTGGGTTCATTTGCTTTATTAGATGTTGTGCCACTAAATATAACCTTGGACTTTAGAATGCTAATGAATTTTCCATCATAGCTACGTACCCTTTTGCATATATAAATATGTGTAACTGAGACAGCTTTCCATTTTTATTAGCATCTTATAGTATTTAGCCTTCTAACCATCCACACAGTTTTTAAAAAACCAATTCCCAGAGTTTTCATGAAATTTTAAAGTACCTATCAAGAGTCTTTTAGCAGTAAAGATCAGCTGTAAGATGGAAATGAAAGAGTCCATTAAAATATCATTATAGGAAGAGAAATTCTCTGCCACTTTTTCTTAATTCTACCCCACAGGAATGTAACAACCCCCCCCCCCCCATAGTTATGGCTCCCTATTAAAATCCGAGGCTGGAATGAGAGGTGTGTTGGAGACACAGGTGCGCTGTCCCTGTCCTCGGGCTCAGTCATGGACACATACATGCTGTGGTCTGCTACCCCTGATCTTTGCCTCCTCAACCCCGGTCATCCCTTCTCCATCCTCCACCACCACCGTGACAACCCAGGTTTCAAGAACTTGGAGAGGCAGAACTCGCATCCTTCCCAAACCTCATTTTGAACCAACATTTAGACATTTCCACAACCTGATTTCTTTTAGACCAAGCCAACTTTCTTATAAGCCCCAAGTCTGTTCTCCAAGGCTAGCTAATTAGGCTGCCTGTACCAGAAGTGCTCACTTTTTATTACCTTTAGAAAACAAAGCCAGGTTTGAGGAAGTGTTGGATGTGAGCTGTCTCCAAAACCTCAGAAAGGGAACCCCCACCTTCCAAGCCCCCTCCTCCTTTCCAGTAAGATTTGTGGTCTGGTTAGAAGGACCATTTAGATGATGAAAGGAACCAGTGGACAGCCCCTGATTTATAACCAGTGTGATTTTTTTTAATATCCACCAAATTAATATTTTTATGTCTGCTCCCCCATCAAGTTGCTTCGGTTTGAATTTCAACGAGGGGAGCCTGCCAAGATCGTGTAGTAAAATACGAACTGGATCATAAATCCCAGCAGGGGTGGGAGAACGTAAGACAGATTGCTAACACCTTTAAAAAAAAAACATTTAAACAAAAAAAGGCAGGAATTTGCTTTAAAGTATACCAGGCCCAGCAGAGACTGGAAGAGACACACACTATCTGAACGTGGGAGTGGCTTTACCTTCCCAAGACCACTTTTCCAAGGAGCCCAACCCAGAGAAAACCATGCTGCCAGGTAAATCAGGCCCTGTAGGCTTTTCATCAAAGCCAGTGATGTCTCTCTGGGATGTGTGTTAGAGATAAGGCAGAAATACTCTTGAGTGAGCACCTCTCCAAAAGCCTAGACTCTGCATCCCTCTCTCTGCAGTGGCCACACCAACAGCTCATCAAAGTCCCCTTTCATGAGTGCCAGGCCAAGGGAAATAAATGCAGCTGGCAAGACAGAGTTTGAAGCTGTAAGAAGAAAGCCATGTGTTTCCTTCCTAAGACTAAAATCATTTCCCTAAGAGGAATAAAGAGCTTTTACAAACCTTCTGGATGGATACGCCTTGGAGGGGAACAAGTTGATTACTCTCACACCCTCACCAAGCTCCAGCGGGAGAAACAGAAGCCCTTATTTGCTTGGTTTTATAACAAGTTTACTATATTGGAGCATATATGGCAAAGTGAACGCCCTTATAACCCAGCTTATTACTACACCGATTTGGATAAACCACAGGTCAAATCATGTCGGCTGAAACATAACCACACAGGAGAAGCCTGATATAACTCAGTTGATAGCCTATAAAACCGACGCTAGTCCTGTCTGTCAACACCAGCATTATAAAGGCGTTTCACTAATCCTCCTCAGTGGACAGCACTAAATCCTCAAGTGATGTCGTCCTCTCAATCCATGACTTGCCTATCCCTGGGTGTCGTGACACATAGTGAGATCACAGCAGCTATAATAAGTGGCACCTCCAGTGTCACCCTTGTCCCGGAACCCAGTGTCAATGACACATTTGCAGACCGAATCACCCTTTCTCACAACACCTAGCCAAAACGCCCTTTGGACTTTGATTTTACTCACTCTGGGTTCAGAGCCAAAGCCATTGCCAAAACTTTCTGAAACCTTGTGAGCAAACAGAAAGGTGAGGCTCCTGACCAAACAGAAATGCACAGAGCACACAGAGTCTGGTTTTATTTCTTTGGTTCAAAGATAGAAAGGTTCTGAATTTGTCCGCTATGGACATTTAATTTCAACTGTAGAAGGAGAATTATCAAGGTAAAGACAGAGACAGATATAATTCATACATATTTTAAAGGTAATATTTACTTTTTAGTTTAATAGCCTAAAACTTTAGCACACTCAACCCTATCACACAAGTCCCCAGAAATGAGACACGAGTCTCAAAGTAAGTGAAATATATATATATAAATATATATATCTATATATATATCTATTATTACATATATATATTAGAAAGTACTTTAGTAGGACAGTTACTGAAATCTGAATAAAGTCTGTAAGCTAGATAATAATACTGTAGCAGTGTTCATTTCTAGGATTTGATCACTGTGCTGTGCTTGTGTCAATGAATTTAGGAGTTACATACTGAAGTATTGAGGGGCAAAGGAACAGAATGTTCCTACAACATCCCCCCCACAACGTCCAAGCCACTCAGAAAAGAAGCATCACACGTCGAACACAGAATGATAAAGCAAACATGGCAAAGCATTAACATGTGAGGAATCCGGTGGAGAGTATGCAGTATTTCTTGATATTATTTTCGAAACTTTTATGTGGATCTGAAATTTTTTCAAAATAAAATTGTGTGTTTTTTTTTTTTTTAAAGGCTTCCCATTTAAGCTTCCAGAGTTACTATTGCTTATTTAAAATACCAGACTGTGGGCAACCCCCTCGGGTCCCCTCCCACTGTAGGAGCTTTTCTGTCCTCTCAATAAATCCTGCTTAAATAAATAAATAAAACACCAGACTGAGGGAGGGTATTTGTAAGTTCCTTTGTTTACTTCCCTCATCAATCTACAAAGGATCTGATGTAGGTTCTTTTTTTATTGACGTAGGTCTTACTTTAGATATCATTTAGAACTCTTAGTCTTGAAGGAAAACAAACTAGGGGAGGTGGAGACAAGCCTAACAAAGCAAGAATGCCCATTGAAGGATCTGGAAATAGAAAACCTGGATTCTCTAGGTTTATAGAGTTCTAAACTACGGGATATTGGTTTCTCTGGACCTCAGTTTGCTCATCTTTTTTTTTCTTTAAAGAGAGATGGGGCCTCGCTATGTTGCCCAGGCTGGTCTCAAACTTTCTTTATCTTCATAATGAGGGCCACAGAGGCAGGGCTACAGTGAAGATCAATGTGGCATGTTTTGTATTACACAATACCTGACCACCAAGTGTTCCATCAGTGTGTCTGGTCTCAGCTCTGCCACCTCTCCTGACCTCAAGATGCTTTGTCTGGAGTAATGGCCTAGCATCGTAGCATGTGGTAGGGGTCAAAGTCAGCCCCGTGTTTTCCAAATGTCTATGAAAGCCCATTGGGAAAGACTCTACTTGGACAACTGGAGGGACCTTCTTCCTCCCCTTGAGACAGGCTTTCCCTCTCTCTCTTTCTTTGGTAATGGAAACATCCCAAACCCACCCCTTCCTGCTAATCAAATCCCATTCAGGCTGAAGGCCTGCTGACATTCATTAGCCCAAACCTGCCTTTCAGAGATTTCCACTCACTTTGAGCTAAACATGTGGGCCCCAGCCCTGAGCTGCAATGAAGATTGTGCTTTCTTCTTTCTCTTTCAACCAGAAACACCATACTGGTGCCATTGGAAATTGATGCATCTGTGTACAAAGTACCTGTTCCCTGCACCCTTCAAACAAAACGTGACCAGGGCTCAACACCAGCGTGCACAAGCACGCACACACTGGCAAGCACACACATTCTCAGCCCATAAAAGTCAACCACATCACCGAATTTCTGAAACCCACCACTCAGCAAACACTGTCTCCTTTCTGGAACTTTCGGGGATGTGAACAACATCCCGTCATTGAGCATGTGTGTGGCTTGAACTGGCGATAAATTGAGGCGCTAATCCTGATGCACGACAGCACCTGCAGTAACGGAGAAGAACATCTCAGCAGACAACACATATATAAATCACATTTATTTTCATAGCACATTTAAATAACGTTTTAGCCCTGGGGATTTTCCGCCAAGTAATGAAGCATCACCCAATGAGAGTCGGCAACGTTGCTCCAATCTGCAGGGCCCCCTCACAGCAGAGGAATAAAACCTGTGATTTATAGGGATGTCATCGGGGTGGCGTAAGGGTCTCCCTTTCCTTTGCACAAGACATTGCTATGCATCCGGATTAGAGATGAGATTTATCTGCAAAATAAACAAAGAACAGCATCCCCCCCACTTTCTCCCTTAATCGCACCAGATGAGACATAAAACACATGCACACACACATGCACCCACTCAGCTGCTCACACATACTCCTCCACACGTATGCACAACACAACATGGACAGGCTTGCTATGAGACAGTGGAGAGAGCAATTCTGAGGAAAGATGATCATTTGTACCTTGATGAAAGTTTTTCTCCTTGCAGGAGGCGTCTAGTTCCCAGGCCTTAGTTGTCCTTCTCGGTGTCAGCGGTGGGGGGAGCGCGGAGTGGGTGCTCAGTCCAAGTCAGTGTGGATACCAGCCTTGGGCACCTGGAGCCCACCACACACACACACACACACACACACACAGTGGAGAGAAATCAAATCTCGTCCACACATTGCAAGTTGGTTGTGCAATTCCAACTCACCTGTCACTTTCTATCTTTATTGTTTTAAGGGAAAATATGACCTCATTCTAACAAGATTTTCCTTTCAATGGTTATATGGGTGGTTGCCTGCTTCACTTAGGATGAATAGGACGAACTGCAGATTGTTCTGTGCAAATCATCATGAGTTCTTGCTTGGTTTGTCCTTCCTTCTTTCCTTCTTTCTTCCTTCTCGCCTTCGTTTCTTTTCTTTCCCTTGCTTCCCTCCTTTTTTCTTCCTTTTCCTTCCTTATTTTCTTTCTTTTCCTTCTTTTCTTCTTTTCTCTTTCTTTTTTCTTTCCTTCCTCTCCCTCCCTCTCTCCCTCTCCCCCTCCTCCCTCCCACCTTATTATTTCCCTCCTTCTTTAGCAGTCATTTATTCTCTAGAGCAGCGGTCCCCAACCTTTTGGCATCGAGGACTGGTTTTGTGCAAGACGGTTCTTTCCCAGACGGGGATGGGAGGAGGACAATCAGCCGTTGGATTCTTATAAGGAGCGTGCAACCTAGATCCCTCATATGCACAGTTCACAGTAGGGTTCAAGCTTCTATGAGAATCTAATGCCACTGCTGATCAGGCAGAATTTGGAGCTCTGCTTGCCCACCACTCCCTCCTCCTGTGCAGCCTAGTTCCTACAGGCCGCAGACCAGTACCAGTACTGGGCACTGGGGACTTCTGCCTAGAGCCCAGGACTCCATATATATGTCTTAACTGGAGGCCACAGTCTACCTTGCTAAGCATAGGTTCCTTCTGACAGAGAAATACATAAGCTCCAACTCAGTGGATCATCACCCTGTTAAAACACAATTTATCATACATGGTTTTGGATATCTGCAGTTCAATCTGTGGCTGCCAAAATATTTCGGCTCCATCCAGAAAACACTGAAAGAGAATGATAACTCATGTTGTTATGGTGCTTTACAGCTAGCAGAATCTGTCCCTGCCCCATATATCATTGCAGTTGGTCCTTCACGCAGACCTGTGTGATGACAGGGCGGGCGTGGGGCATGCTCTCAGGTGCAGTCCTGAGATATCACTGCAGCTTTGAGGACCGAAGCTACCGTACTTTACTTTTTTGCCTCAGTGTTTGAGGGTCACTGGAGAAACCAAAAGCAAAATATCTCATGCCTTTTTTTTTTTTTTTTTTTTGAGTTGGAGTCTCTGTAGCCCAGACTGGAGTGCAGTGGCTGCTCCCGGCCACCGCAGCCTCGACCTGCTGGGCTCCGGCGATCCTTCCGCCTCAGCCTTCCAAGTAGCTGGAATTACAGGCACGCACTACCACAACCGGCTGATTTTTTGATTTATTGTAGAGATGAGTTCTCGCCAAGTTGCCCAGGCGGGTCTTGAACCCGCGGGCTGGGCAATCCACTCACCTCAGCCTCCCAAAGTGCGGGATTACAGGCTGAGCCACCGAGCCCGGCTCATCTCATGCTTTAATACAGAAAATCATTCCTTGACTAACTGAGAGCTTGCAGTACACGACAGGAGGCAGCCTTGAAGACAGGAGCACTAAACAGCCAGTTTCACTCAAATCAACCTGGCATCGAGGTCAGGGTCTCTGGATGCCACCTGGGTGCTTCTAAATGAGGATATTTCCCAGGAAACCAACCTCATGTTTACTGATGTATACTCTGTTTTCAACCCAAAGGGTGAACTTTCCATTTGCTCAAATCTCACTTCCATAGAATGGAGACAGACTCTAATGTTGCTCGTGCAAAGTCTCTGGTGCCTTAGGGGAAAATAAGTACATTTTCCTATTTTGGTCCAGGTCACAAGTAAGGAGTAAAGAAATGCCAGTCCAGATGTCCCCTTTAATTTGCAGTTTTCATGTCCAAGGAAGTCCCCAGCAACCATATGTCTGGATATAAATATACTCTTAGTTTCTTGTTTTAATTTCTCAAATTTGTCTGAAGGTGCACTATAGCCATTCATATACCAAGGGGAAATTTTTGTTATTGTTTTTGTTTAAGTTGAGGTCTCTGTCACCCAGGCTGGAGTGCAGTGGCTTACCACAGTCTCAACCTTCTGGACTCAAATGATCAGTCCGCCTCAGCCTCCCCAGTAGCTAAGACTACAGGCGCGCATCATCACATCCAGCTAAATTTTTTAATTTCTAGAAACGAAGTACAAGGTCTTACTATGTTTCCCAGACTGGACAAGGGGAAATTTTTAATTTACAAAGATGACTGTCCCAAATTAACATTTTTTTTTTTTTTACAAAGCAATCAGGAAAAGCAGCCTTGCCTTGCAAAACTAATCCATGTCTGCTGGAGAGGGTCAGCTTGCCATGACAAACAGGATGACTACCTGCCCAAGTGGTTCTGGCCTATGCTATGGTCCTGGCTTAATTATTATAGCCTGCATGTCACATAACTGTCCCAGTTTGAATGCTGAGTTATATAGTCACTTTCCCTAAGAGTTGTTGGAAAATCCAGCTGAAATAGGACTTGTTCTTTTAGAGGCTTTGAAAACAACCTGAGAATGAGACTGGAGGAGTTTTAAAAAGGAGGGAACGTATGCAATCAGTTCAGTTGTTCAGCCCTAGAAGACTTGGTGAGATGGTATCTGTTTTGTTCGTGTAATTCTAATTGTGAACCTATAATGTGGAATAGAACTAATTTTATTAGAACCACTAGTCCGCAATAAAGCAAATGCACACAATAATTGCTGAGTGGTGAGGCCCAGATATAACTGAATTCAAAGCTCACGAGGCTGTGAGAGGAAGACCCATCACTCCGCATCTCTTCTCCTGGGGGTGTGGGTGTGGGTGGCAGTGGCCGAGGGAGCGAATCTGTGCTGAGTGTGGTTGAGACTTGCAGGTAGAAGGGCCAGCTGTCCCAAACGGATTCCAGGCAGTGTGAAAGCCAGGCCCAGGGGGAGCGGTGGACACACCATGTGCCCTGCCCACACCAGCCCCTTAGCATGGATGGCCCCGGCTTTAGCGGAAGGAATGGTAGCATTTTCCAGTTACTGGGATCTGGTCTTCCTTGGGCAAAGCAGTTGTGCCTTTGCACTCCTGGCAGCATCTGAAGCCCAGTTGTGTGTACCCTCATCATCACGACCTCAGCTGTGATGGAGAATCCAGTGTGGTGTCTCTGCCTGGGCGGCTCCACTTTGTTTCCAAGCCTTGGTCAGACCCCAAGCACCTCAGGACATCTTTTCTGATGGTTCTCCTCCTCTGCCGTACCCTCTACCCGGAGTTCCCCCAACAGTAAGACACAGGGAATTTAAGGTGACACCTAAAATGCTGCCGGTCACATGTCCACCACAGCACCCAACACCCTCCTTGGCAACTGGTTTATTATTGTTCTTTTGTTTGTTTGTTTTAAAGTCAGGGTCTCACTCTGTCACCCAGGCTGGAATGCAGTGGCACACTCACAACTCACTGCAACCTCAGCCTCCTGGGCTCACGTGATCCTTCCCCCTCAGCCTCCTGAGTAACTAGAACTACAGGTTCATGTCACCATGTCTGTTTTTTGTTTTTTGTCTTTTTAAGAGAAGAGGTCTCTCTACATTGCCCAAATTGGTCTCGAACTCCTGGCCTCAAACTGTCCTCATGCCTCAGCCTCCTAAAGTGCTGGATTATAGGCGAGAGCCACTGCACCTGGCCAAGCCTTAGCTCTTGAGGTCAGTGATAATGTTCTTCTCTGAATTTCCCCGGCCTTGCTCAGCACTTGGTCCTTGTTTGTGGAACGAGTATATGGGCAGGATGAGAGTCTACTTAAAAACAAAAATAAGTAGTATAACAATAGGTGTAGTATATTCATATTATTGTGCAACCGATCTCAAGAACTTTTTCATCTTGTAAAACTGAACAGCATGGTATGTTTTAAGTATTTTGGAAGCATTATCTCATTTAAATCTCATCCTACTGGAGGTAGAAATAATGATTATTCCCATTTTGAGCTGAGGAGGCAAGCAACTAGGTCAAGGTCACACAGCAAATGGTTGGGAGAGACAGATACGTCTTCATTAAGCCCTGCGTGGCAGTTTTACGCTAAGTAAAATGTCCACAAAATTGCAGGCTTATAGAAATTACAGATTTGGGTTTCACTCTCTCCCTGATTTTTATTTTTAAAGTATTCTTTAAAATTTTTACTGGAAAGTCATATTTTAAAAACCCATGCCTCTTTATGAAGTTCATGATCTGGATCTAAGAGAAATGAGAGCAAGTTACTGTAAGACATCTGCCGTGGCTGGTTCACAGGATGCTGGCAAAGAAAGGTGCCCGAGGCCACTGAACTCACTCCTGTTATTTCACAGGGGTGGAAATGAATGGGCCGAGTCGGGGTGGAAGTTAAGGAAGCATCAAGTTCAGAACAGAGAACTTACCACGCCCTGACGCCAGCTGGAAGGCATGTTGGCTTGAACATGTACGCTGTTCTCTCTGGTTAATACGTATGCTAACAGCATTTTGAACTAAATGTGTGTTAGTCGGTTTTCTCTCGGGATCTCTGTTCCCAGTCCCAGCCAGGGGCCCCGCTCCAACCCATCCCCTCCAGCACAATGTTCACCTCTCTTCCTGTCTCTCCCCCAGGTCCGTAGTCCCTTATGCCTTACCCCATAGCCCCTTCTCACAAGACATATTCTGTATCACCTCCCTCTTCTCTCCAGAAGTGAAATTCAGGGGTAATCTACAGAAACACATCATTTCAACCATAGCAACAAAATCAACATAATGCCCTAGCTGTAACAGAAAGAAAAAACGAAAGTGATTTGTGATAAAATATGTGTATTTCAACAAGTAAATATTCCAGCTGACTACCAGAAGGCATGCCGCCCTGTCAGCGTCCGCACTTCCCCCTGAAGTGTGGCCCCACAGAGCATATGCTGTGTCGGTGACTCAGCACAGGGCATGGGGGGGAAGCATTGTCCCCGCTGTGAAAAGCTGTTAGTGAAACTCTGAACACAAAGAAATACAATCTTCTCTTGATATGCACGGTGGAAAATTCAGAGCGTCAACGATAAGAACAAAACCAAAAAAAGTGTGTGTGTGTGTGTGTCTCTATGTGTGTGTATACCCAGGGTGCCCAAAAAATGTATACACATTTTAAGCAATGTTACCCACGTATTACTTTTACTTCGCTATAATCAGAAGCGTCTGGACACTGATGGCAACCATTTTAAGCACCTCGTGTAACTGCAGTCGTCAAACGTAACTTGTATTCAACTTTTGTTATCGGTATATATTGTGTATTACAATTTTAATACAGTTTTTTCCCTTCTTAAAATGGGTATATATTTTTGGCACCCTCTGTACATACACACACACATCATACACATATGCATATACATAAAGAGGCTTTCTCTTTCATTACAAAACGGACCCAGGCTTAGAACATTACAAACAGGTCCCTCGCTTATCAGTGATCCTCAGGTGGGACATTTGCCAGATGAGAAAGGGGCAGGACAGTCTTTTGCTGGGGGAGTTTTGGGCATTCTGGGATCGTCAGCAACCCTGGCCTCTGTCCACTGGATATTTTAATCGCCCACTCCATTGTCGTGATCGCCAAAAACATCAGTCCCATTTCTAGAACGCCCACCGTGTTGATGACCACAGTCCTCTGAGCACCTCCGCCCAGGCCCTAAGCTCCTTCAGAGCAAGGCTCTCCCTGCACCTGCAGCCCGATACGGTACTCTGCCTACATGAGGTGAGCCCCCAACCCGTGCTGACGGTGGAAGGAAGGAACAAGCAGGAAGACATTGTGCAAAGAATTATGGCTGGGCGCGGTGGCTCACGCCTGTAATCCCAGCAGTTGGGGAGACAGAGGCGGGAGGACCGCTTGAGTCGAGGAGTTCGAGAGCAGCTTAGGCAACATAACAAGACCTTGTCTCCACAAAAATAAAAAAATAAAAATTACCCAGGCATAGTGGTGCACACCTGACATCCCAACTAGCTGGGAGACTAAGATGGAAGGATCGTCTGAGCCAGGAGGTTAGGGCTGTGACGAGCTGTGATTGTGCTACTGCACTCCAGCCTGGGCAACAGAGTGAGACTCTGACTCAAAAAAAAAAAAAAAAAGAAAGAAAGAAAGAAAGAAAGAAAATTAAACTGGTAAAAAATCAAATTGGTAAAACAACTCCAGAAGCCAGGATTTTAGTATTTCAGTCCTGGCACCCAACACTAGATTGACCTGGGTATGTAGTCAAATTCATCCAGTCTCTCATTGTTCTCACGTTCACATATTTTAGAAGTTTATATTTATTATAAGAAGAAATGCATTAACTTCATTCTTAAAAATACAATAAATATACATGCATATGTTCAAACAATGCTATATAAAACCCCCAAACAACCCATAGTAAGTATTAATCAGTGACAGCTATAGATAACTTCTGTCCAAACACTGAAAATTTTTTATGTGAATTTGGGGATGCAAAAGGAGATTGTGTTTTCAAGATATTTTTTTCAGTGCAAAGCTGAATACAGGCTAATCTGTCTTTCCTGTAGAGAATAAATATAGGCCCTTATGTTTGTCCTGCCCTACAGACCAATGAACCGGAATCGGAAAGATTTTTTCATCCATAAGTTTAATACTCAGTAATACCACCAAAAAGCAGGTGAGTTTGTGCTGAGAATTTTAAATGGATTGTCTTGTTTACTTCTCAGAAGGGCTCTGCAAAGAAAGCCTCTTATGCCTGTTTCACGGATAACAAATGGAAGCACGGAAACATCGGTGATGAAATTCGAACTCTATCCCAGGTCTTTGTGGCTCTGAAGTCGGTTCCCTCAGCCACACCTTTGTCATCCACCTGGCTATAGCATGAACACACTGACGCCCGTAATTCACCCGCACTTTCCCAAACAAGTTACCAGCCCCAGAATCACAATGTTATGGGAAATACTGTCCCCAAATGGGGGACTCTTTGACTATTTTTATTTTTGTCATCACTGAAGCAAGAAGATGGTGGCAGAGCTGTCCCCAGCCATTCTTCTTTGTCCTTCACTTGACGGTGCCTGTGACTCACGGTGACAAAGTGGACATAGCCCCTTCCCTCATGGGACTCACTGGCTAGAAGGAGGACAGGCATTCATTGTATAATCCTATCAAAAATACATAAGCAGGCACTGGGGGGTGGTTTGGGGATGTCGTGACATGCAGGGGCCTGGCTGGGCGTAGAGTTCCTTTGATGTGAATCCTGTTCTTTGTAATAAAAGTCAAGTGATCTACAGGGCACTGCAATGTGCCAGCCCCTCTGCGATTGCATCCTCCATGTCTTCTCCAATCCTGGATGTAGCTATGTAGTGCCCAAGTTACCAGGGGAAAAACTGAGGCTGAGAGAGGCCCAAGGTTGGCAGCGGCCCAGCGCCATGCTCCACGTCTCTGGCCTCTTCCTTACCCTGCAGCACCCTTTCATTCGCCAAGGGTCTCCAGTCACCTCGGTGACCACACTCACAAGGCGAGGAGAATCTGAGATGCACGTTGTCATTCCACTGCGGGTCGGTGGTCGCCCCGAGGGTTTCCCTCCAACCCACTCTTCACGGCTGCTGGGCTGCGCATGTCCCTCTCCAGCCTAAACTCTGAAGGGCATTCCTGGATTCTGGGTATAAAACGCCTCCTCGGCTCAGGGCAGCATGCTGGGGACCCTCTCGAGGCTGGTCCTTCCTCACCTCCACACTCCTGCCAGTAGTGCTCTGCCGGCCCCTTGACCTGCGCGGGTCCCCGTGTGTACTATAACACCCCCCTCTCTTTTGCACCTGGCAAATCCCTGTCTTCCAAGGCTGTGTCCTCCAGGGAGGCCTCCCAGATTCCTCCATCCTGAGAAGCTCCATCCTTCAGGCTCCCTCTCGAGCCCAGCATCCATCTCATGGACTGGAAACGGCGGGTGTCGCTAGCGTGACCCCCCTCCTGAGCCTGTAGCTCCTGAGGGTCAGGGACTCCACCTATTTCGGGGCCTAGAGTGGTCCCTGGCACACGGACCCACTCGAACTGAATTGACTTTCATCATCATAGAAGGGGATGGTAAAGAAAAAATCCTTCTTTTTTTCATAATATTGTATTGGCTGCCGAATTTAGAGTTAAGCCAGATTCATCAATAACAATCTAAAATGCTCAATCATTACCTTTCATTATCTTCACTTGCCAAATATGTGCAATTTAACTAGTTTTTCTTTCTTAGAAATATGAATGTTCTTATTGGAACATATTTCAACAACACTTCTTTAAAATAAAAAAATACGTCTTCGGAACATTTTAATTTTACCCACAATCTTAATTCCTATTTTAGACTGACTCTATGTGTCTTTTATTTAAATAATGGGTCTCAAGAAAAAAAATAAGGAATGACTCAATTATTATGTGATAATTAATCTCTGAAATTAAAAACTGTCTTCTGTCGATCTGATTTACAAAGAATATCTTAATGGGCAAAAGAAACTACTTAATAGTCTGCCTTCCGGAAAAAAATTTTAAAACCAGTAATTTTTAGGAGGTAAATGGGCTTCTTTTCGGTATGGCAATTGGTTTCGGTTTTTAAATCTTATACCAGGGCTGATGTACAAATGATTTTGACATTGGGGTGGTAACTCATTCGAAAAAAGGAACCCAAAGAAAGGAGTCCCAGCTTCCTGCGACCCCCACTCCCTTTCCAAATAAGCCTGGCCCCCAAAGTCCCAGACACATAAATAAATCAAGAATTATGCTAATAACTAGCGAGGGAAGCACAGGCTTCGACAATTCCACAAAAGAGACACCAGGGGACACTGCAGGACCACGTTTCGTGATTTCAGGCGCCATTTTGCCCTTGGATTTGGACAATAATTTCTTGAAAAAACTGTTAACCTTCTGAGCTCCGGACGTCGGTTTATTTATTGCTTTCAATATCTTATCGCCACTAAGCTTAACTAGTCGGGCTTGGAAGGTCATTTTAAAGGACAATGCCCTAAAAAGAGAGACACAATTAGCCTTCCTCTTCATTTTCCCTTCCTATAGAAAAGGGGTGTGTGTGTGTGTGTGCGTGTGTGTGTATGTGTGTGTGTGTGTGTGTGTTGTTAGCAAACGTTTACAATTCAAAGAATCCAAAAGCTAAAATACAGGAATCCACACTCCCCCCAAAATCTTGACGTTTCAGGCACAATAATTTTTTCATTGATTTAACCTGTGCAACTGTCTTCGTTCAACTATTAATTCAATCAGTGGATATTTATTGAAGCCCTTAATATGCCGGACCTATGCCTGGCCCTGGGCACACCCCGCAGGGTCTACCCATGGTGAGAAGTTAGTTCTCTTCACTCCTGTGTGCCAGACCTAGTCTTAGAGCATGAAAATCCATAAGTGAAAAGTGGTACTTCTATTTAGACCACCTCTTTTCACTACTCTCCAGAAATATATCTTTTTCAAAAGAAAATAATGAAATCACTCCTTTCTAGATGTGACGGTCTCAGCCTGAGCAAAGGAGGATTAAAACTCTTGATGAAACTGCATGCTAAATAACCGAATTTTTATTAATCAAATAAAACAGATGCTTGTGGACTTCGGGGATATATATATTTTTTCCTTTCAAAGGTCCATGTCATTTAGAATGAGCTGAAATTATCTAAGGAAAGTTCCACGGCTTTTGACATCTAACAGAGCAGCTAGGTCCTGCTGGGCAGTGCTGGCACCCAGGGCTGGTCAAAATGGGACACAAGAAATATGTCTTGTCCTCCTTCCCCCTTCCCCCTCACTTAACACGAATGGTTTGCCCGAACGAGTATGTGAGAGCCCACTGTGACACAGCTGAGATCCATTATCTCATTTAATGCTCACAGTGACCCCACCAGATATCCCCATTTCCCACAGCATGCTGAGGCTGGAAGGGATAAAATTATCTGCCCAAGGTCACACAACCACTGTCCAAACTCGTCTGTCCACCTCCAAAGATCATGTGCTCCCTGCTCCTCAGTGTAAACCTTCCAGGCAAAGAACCCAAAGACTGAAAATGAATACGTATAACCTGACTCACTTCCTTGGCCCATTTGAAGAAGGGTATGGCCAGACCCACTCCCCCACCCCCATGTGCTTGCCCTAAACCATCTCATCTTCTTCCTGTGCACACAGCTGAACTACATTTCTCAGATCCCCTTGCAGCAAGGTAAGGTCCTGTGGAATGAGAGTGGCATAGCCCGTGGAATGAGGATTTCCCCTTCCAGGCCTGCCAGTCTCCTGCACAACCCTTCAGGCTCCCTCTCTACCTGTCTCAGCCAGATGTAGAGAGAGGATCCAGCAGCACACATTGAGGGCCTCAGGGACGGTGGAGTCACAGAATGAAAGATGCTTGGGTCCTTGAATCACTGCATGGAAGGCACCCACCAAACACTGATGGTACAAATGGTTCTCAGAGCAAGAGATAGCTCCTTTTGCATTAAGCTGCTGTGACATGGGGTGGCTTGTTAAACAGCTAGCCTTCGATAAATAATACACAAGGAGGAGGATGGCGTCTATGAGGGCGTCCATCTGCCCACCAGGGCCCTGGGGTTCACAATTGTATAGGTAGGAGCGAAGTTGCCTGGATCAGGAGGGATTTCACCCAAACTCTTGCCCACCCAGGAGTTTCATGTTCGCATAACATCTGTCCTCCACTCGGCTGGGCACCAAAACAGATATACCCTCTCAGCCATGACAGCAATTGGAAAGGCCATCAGGAGAATGGGTGGCTTTAAGGGGCTCTGCGCTGACATGCCATAATCACTCATCGCTCCGTGGTCTGAGTGGGAAGATAAGCATCTTCCATCAAGAGTAGACCAAGCCCTTGAAAACTGCAGGCATCAGAAGAATAAGTATGAGAAATTTCGCACTGATTCTTCCAATGATGCCTCAGGCATCTATAAAACATCATGCTTCAGCTATTTTAGGAATATCTTCAGGGATTCACGTGATCTCATTTTCTGTTACTGAATACGATGTGCTCAAAATGAAGACAATGTTAATATGGGGGGAAAGAGAATGAGAATTTTAACAACACAGACTCGGTTGCCAAATCAGGAAAGGAGCACGTCGCTGCTGTCTTTGGGATTCCGGCTGGGTGCAGCGCATCGCGCCCTCTCCTGGCCCGCGGCGGCGCTTCAAGGAAAAAACGTGCAGGAAAGCTCACAGGTGACTCCCGGCTCTGCGCACCTGGCTTCACACCTGAGCATCCGCCCCCACCTGTCTCCCTCACCGTGCCCATGGCTGGGGTCTGTTGAATTGCCTACTAGTGGAGTTTCCAGAAAAACTAGTAAGAATCTAGGCCTGGGGCTTTGAGAGTTGTGACAAACCGAGGGTGCAAAAGTAAAACCCAGGACTCAGTCCTTGGCTGTCTGGATGTGTCGGGCGGGCCGAGGATGGTGCAATCGGCAGGTATTCATGCTCTTACTAGTAAAGCAAACGTGATCAACTATTATAATGGCTGCCGCTTGGCCGATCACTGTTTCCCTTCTTTCCTCTGTGATAGATTCCTCCCTCTCTGATCTCAGGAAAGGGGCTTGGGGAGGGTCAGGGGAGTGCCTGATC
This sequence comes from Tarsius wallacei, assembly GCA_963574415.1. Taxonomy (NCBI): domain Eukaryota; kingdom Metazoa; phylum Chordata; class Mammalia; order Primates; family Tarsiidae; genus Tarsius; species Tarsius wallacei. The sequence continues at coordinate 49,428 of CAUYQG010289143.1, forward strand.
CAGGCTTGGAGTCCTTGGTCAACTAAAAGCCATCCCCGGGAATTTTCTGTGGAACCTCGCCCTCTCTGTCTCCTGCCTTCCAAGTTGTTTTTCTGTCCCATGTAAACCAAAGAGCCCTACCTACTAAAACTATTGACAGGACCCACAATAGGTATTGTTCTAATGGGCTAGCACCTGATGCAACCCAAATTATAAACTACCGTAATTACCAAGGGTAAAACCCAAGGTTAATGATGAAACAAATTAATGCATAGTTTAAAAATATAAAAGTGTCCTGTAACTACTACAAAATGAAATAAGGTTAATTAAAGCAATTTTCAAAATATTAACAGAACCATAGTTCCAGCAAGTGTAGGAACATTATCAGCATCTCTGCATCATTAAAGGATTTAAACAATTTATAGAGCCATGCGTAGAACACTTATATTTGTGAAGGTCAAAAAGAGGATAAACTATTTAGCTTCGTTTCTGTAAGCCTATTTTGTTCCCTACATAATGTGGCATTATTATGTATAAGATTTAAACTGCTCTCAGTATTATTTGTAGATTTCTATTTATGAAGGAGGTTATCTTGCTCATAGAAAAAATAATTGATTAAGTTTAACCATTCGCAAATGGACAGTTATTTGTAGGTACTTAAACATGAAGATCTATCGAAGTGTGGTCATTTGTCATTTTTAGTGCTTATTTGACTGCCCCTGTAAGACCACAATTGAGTACAAAATGACAATGTTTCTGTGGTGCTACCGCTACGTTGATTGATAATGAGAAGATACAGCTACCATTTTTAATTTTTTAAACGCAAGATTATTCTGGAGTAAATTAACCTAATCACACAGTGCGAGTAAATTAATGTCCGTTCATTACCTAATTGCAAAAATAATATTAACCTAAGGAATCTAAATTCACTTCTGACACATATTCAATTTTTATAATGTCCCATTGACAGTTTTTCTGGATTATATGTAGTGGTTTCCAGCATGAGCTTCTCTGCTAATTGGAAGTGGTGGGAGTGAGAACACAAATATTCCAGTGGTGTTGAAGGAGGCTGCTTCAGGAATTGATCTAGCTATGTTACCATTCGGACAACGTTAAGATGCCACCGGGTATTTTGCATGGCAAGCCAGTTAATGACCCACCCAGGGAGAATTTCTCAGAGCTTTCGCTCCCCTGGCATGAAAGGGTTTTTTCCAAAGCAGACCAGCAGCTCTCACTTGGAGAACTCAAGTTTTCCAGGCCTCATTTCCCCGTCTGCCCTGAGCGAGTCACACAGTGCCGGTACTGTCCCCGGCAGCACCTTGAGGGCTGGGGCCTGTGTGTTCCCCAAATGAATGTAAACGTCGTTCACCGGCCTGGACAAGGGGCCCTGCACTCACAGAATGTCTATTCGGCCTTAATGCTTTCCCAGTTGGGAAATTTATGTTGCAACCTGAGGAAGGGCACAGTAAATACAGAGCCTGCCAGCTGTTTGTTTTCCTGTTGACGAATTCCCCAGATTCAGACTGGAAGCCCTCCAAGGACTGAAGTCTCCTCAAAAGGCCAAGTGTTAACCCTGAATCCTATGATGGCTTTTGCCCACTCCCCACCCTGTCATCCCCCCACCCCGACGTTCTCACCCCATCCCTCACTCCCCCACTCCCCGACTCTCCCACTCCCACCCTTCCGCCCCCTACCCCCGCTCTGTTGTCTCTCTCTCCCACATAGAAAGCTCTAGAATAACTCTGGGCTTGGACTTGTGCTTGCTATCTACTTAGCTCTCTTAAGACTCTGTTCCTCTTTATCACCCAAGACAAGCCAGAGCCAAAGACAAGGGAGGAAGAAACTAAATGACCACAAGGTAACGGTTCAGGGAACTTTCGAGAGCTCCCTGTAGCAAGACTTCCCGGAGCCGCACCCCTGCACAAGTAGCGAAACTCAGGTCTTAGAGCCAGACTTGGCTAAAATTTTCGCCACGTGCTCTACTGCGATTGTGGTTTTCATCTTTAGATCATAAATCCTTCATCCTCTCCTTGGTAATGTAACAAATTAGCACTGTGTTTATTTTTTTGTTAGTTTTTCCTGATTATGAGCCATACAGTTTATGAACCAGTCAAGGTAAAATGACTGTTTTAAATCCCCCGGTGACTCCATATTTTTAGTGTTTATTCTCAACTGGCTGCTTTTACTCTTCTTAATATTGTAAATATATTTTTTTCTGATTATAAAAATACTACATTCTCTCTACAGGTAAATGGGAAATGGATATTAAATTTGAATTTTTTTATTTGAGGCCAGTCTTGGTGGCTCAGCCTGTAATCCCAGCACTTTGGGAGGCCGAGGTGTGTGGATTGCCTGAGCCTGCAGGTCCGAGACCAGCCTGGGCAACTTGGCGAGACCTAGTCTCTACAATAAATCAAAAATTAGCCGGGCGTGGTAGCACAAGCCTGTAGTTTCGGCTACTTGGAAGGGTGAGGTGGGAGGATCGCTGGAGCCCAGCACACTGACACTAGGTTGACTGTGAGCAAGCCACCTGGCCTGGGTGACGGAGTGAGACTCTAACTAAAAATACATAAATAATCTTTATTTGTAACCTCATTATCCACAGTGAAGCCTTGCTAACATTTTAGTATGTTTCTTTTTTTTCTGTTAGTTATGCCATCTGGATGCTGATTTTTAAAATTTGGTCTCATATCATAAATATTTTCTCAATGCTTATTTGTTAAATATTTATTAATAAATAATCTTCAAAAATAAGCTTTTTAAAGACTTTGATAATTGTTCCATCATTGGATTCTACCATAATGTTCTTAACTAATCTTTTGTGATTGGACATTATAGGTAGAATTCCAGTAAACATGTTTCTGTGTAAACCTTTGGCCACGTACCTCATTAATTATTTAGGATAGATTCCTAGAAGTTGAATTACTGGGTCAAAGTGTGAAAACAGTATTAAGGCTCTGAATGCATTTTGCCAAATTGCTTTTTCCAAAGGTTGCTTATGAATTTGTGCTCTCACCAAAGTGTGTGAGACCTGCTGGCCTGCTGTGTTCCCACTTTGGTTTACACAGTAGTCACCTCTGCCCCGAAAACCATGCTGTGTCCCTGAGCTGGGGAGAGGGCTTAGACTGGGAGTCAGGACACCAGGGCTTGAATTTGGACTCTTCTAGAGTGTAGCTCTGTGATTTTGTGGAAAATCCTTAGTAGCAAAAATGAAAATTAGAAAAAGTATTTACTGTGCACATAAGATAATGAATATGGAAATGCTTTGTAAATATAAAAGATTTCTTTTTACTGCAAGGCACCTAACCATTGCTATAGATACCTGCATTTCCTAAAATTAGGTACTAAAATTAGGAAGTGGGTCTGTAAATTATAAACAAAAAATGAATTTTTTTGAAATATCTATTTGAGATTTTCTTTTTTAAAAATAAACGAAAGGTGACTTTTTTATATCTCACATCGCTTCCTGAGTTCCCCAAAACAAAATTATGCAGTATCCGAATCCCAGGGGAGCCTGCCTGATTCTAATGTGTGAAATAAAGTTGGATATTATCTTGGATTACATAGACGAAAGCAATGGTTAACTTTTTTTTTTTTTTTTTTTTTTTTTAGTGGAGAGTCTCAATATGTTGCCCAGTCTGGAGTGCAGTGGCACAATCACGGTTCTCCACAGCCTCAACCTCCTGGACTCAGGCAATCCTTCTGCCTCAGTCTCCCGAGTAACTGGGACTACAGGCACCTGCTACCATGCCAGCTAATTTTTTTTTTTTTTTTTTTTTTTGCAGCGACAGGGTCTTGCTATGTTGCCCAGGCTGATCCCAAACTCCTGGGCTCAAGTAATCCTCCTACCTCAGCCTCCCTAAGTGCTGGGATTGCCATGGGTCCTGGCAAGCTAACACTTTTATAGAGAGTGGATTCAGGTATAGTTGATATTGAGATGTAGATAGCATAAACTCAAGAAATTTTAAACTCGAGAAATTTTCTGTTTTGACTGTCGCAACCCAATGTAAACGTTCCCTCCAATCAGGCCAATTTATTCTTGTCCCACCCAAGTGTAGCTTAATTTCCTCTAAGGTTTCCCCAGTATCTGACTTCTCCTGAATTCATACCCAACTACTCCAGAGCAAAAGCTCTACTTTTTAAGGACTCTTACCTGTGGAGCCTCTGGGCTCGTTCTGGGGTACCCCTGCCTTGTAAGGTCCTTCCATCATTTCTAGGGTATAAATATCTCTTCTTCATCTAAGCTACAAATCATTTGAAGTGAAAGATTCTTCCTTTGCATTTGAAGCTCTGTGTATATTCTTGGCCGTAAATTAACATGCCCCTGAGGTTGATAAAGAAAGAAAGTTTACCCAGGGCCAAGGAATCATTTCCCAGTAACTCTCACTGGGGAAACTTTCTGTAGACTTTGTCCCTCTTGGCGTGTGGGGAATGGAGGGCAGGTCACTGCCTCCAGCTACATTTCTTCTGGGGACTATTTTCCCTCATTAATTGTGCTGACAGGGTTAAGAATAGCTCACCACCCAGCAGCAAAGGCCGGTGTGGACAATTCTGTCCTTTCCTCCTCTTTTTTTTCTCATCCACTACTTCTGAGTTGCCCTACAACCCCTTGGCTAAATATATATCTCCTTTCTGATTAAATGTCACTTTTAAAAAATGAAAGAAGAGGTTGCATTTTGGTAAAATCATTGATTCCTAAAGAAATAGTAAAGTTGTGGGGGCAAAAATGACTTATTCACATTTTGGAGAGCTAAAATTTCATTTTTTTTTTGGTACTTTGGGGTTTTTTTTTCAATTGTATATAGAGATGTGGGGGTACAAGTAAGGATTGTCTACATAAGTAGGCTGTATGCAGGTGACGTCTGGGCTTCTAACTGGTCCTCACTTCCCCTACCCCCCAATACTGGACCAGGTACTCTGTGTTGTCACGTGCCCCTGCCCTCCTCCCTCCCTCCCCTTGATTATGTTTTAATGTCAATTCTAGAAACGCCCAATTTCTAGAGGCTTAGCTGAGACACCTGTGATTGTAAGAAACAGAGACACACCTAAACTATTACAGGCAAAAGACAGAACAGACATTAAGGGAACTATACCAGTAGTCCAATCTCACAAACGAGTCACAAGAGCTTTTGTGAATTATCAAAGGGATCCCTAATTTTTAAAGAGTTGAGAAGGACTGTACCAGACTAAGAAATTGCTACAAGAGAAAGGTAAAATTTTTAGCATCTTGTCAGGCAACTGATCGGGTGCAAGAATCTTTCTATTTGTGGAGAACTGTGGGAGAAGGTTGATGATGTCTGGATTCAACTCTACTGGAATCTAAAGATTGTAGCATGTATGTCTACAATTGGGTCATCAGGTTCTGGGCGATGACCCAAAACAACTTTCCTCGGGCTTTACAACACAGTTACAAAAAGAATATTGGCAACTTTCCTGAGAAGAGCTTCTGAGAAAGAGCTCAGCAACCCAGTCAAATATAATCTCCTCCCAAAATTAGGTCAAAGTTGTCGGCAGCAGCTGAGCACTTAAAGGGTAAAGTCAGAGCACTGACCAATCAATGTGTAAACAAATTCATTATTGGCCTCCTTCAGAAACCATTCCACAGGATTTATCTGCCCAATTGGCTATCTTGTCTTAAGAACGTCAATTAGGAGGGAAAGTTTAAGTGTGCGCCCACCAACACCAAAGGAAATAATTTCATAATCCAGAACTTCCAACTACTCATTTCTTTCCATGCCATTTTACATTCACTTCCATCTTAGTTTCCTTTTAGCTTTAGAATCATCTCATAGCAGCTCCTTAAAAAAAGCTAGCTGGCAAGTCCTCCAACACTGTTTGAGGGATGGTCTGGCTTTATTCTGGTCCCCAGGCTCAGTCATGCCAGCCTCATCCCACCCTCCTGCCACCCTCCAATCTTCTCAGCTTCCACAAACACAGTTGCAGTGAAGCTGAGCCTGTTGATGTCACTAACTGTGAACAAAAGATGAGGTCACTGTCTACCAAGATTTTGTTCCAGTGATGAAATAAACCCTACTTCTGACTTTAATCCTTTGCAATAGACCACTTCCAGGGGTTGAGTTAGAAAGACAGCCGGGTTCGGTGGCTCAGCCTGTAATCCCACGCTTTGGGAGGCTGAGGTGAGTGGATTGCCTGAGCCCACGGGTTCGAGACACGCCTGGGCAACTTGGCGAGACCTCATCTCTGCAATAAATCAAAAAATCAGCCAGGCATGGTAGCGCATGCCTGTAATTCCGGCTACTTTGAAGGCTGAGGCGGAAGGATCGCTGGAACCCAGCAGGTCGAGGCTGCGGGGGCCGGGAGCAGCCACCGCACTCCAGTCTGGGCAACAGAGTGAGACTCCAACTCAAAAAATAAAAAATAAAATAAAAATAAAAAGATCATTCTGGTTTCTGTATTGGAAATAGTCTTTTGGAAGGCAAGTTTGACAGCAAGAAGACCACAAGAAGGCA
>CAUYQG010289159.1:0-15080 GCA_963574415.1 Tarsius wallacei
AGCCCGGCTTCAGCAGACATTTATAAAGCAACTAAGATATAGGTCATTTTGATTCTGAGGACATTTTGCATATATAAACACTTTTATTAGAATTATGTCAACAATGAATTGTCATAGAGACATTATTTTCAGATTCAGCCATTTAGGAAAGACCCATGACTATCTGTGTGATGGCACTAACTATGAAGATTATCCAGTAGCCACATCACAGAGCCACCCTTTGATGGTTCTTCAAAGGAATCATGTCATTCTCTGATCAGATGTGTAAATAATCGCACGTAACGCATATGTGTTTTTTACTATTCGATTCTCATATCAAGTAGTGACTTAAAAACTTGAAGTCTTTCAAAGTCAACCTGGGCATCTAAGCTACGATACTGCCTACTACCCAGTATTAGTACATTTCTAGGATGAATTCTTCCTGAAAACTTTATAGCCAGTTTAACCTACCTTGGCCCATTCCCTGTTGTGCTTATTACAGATCCAACTAGAACTTATCCTAGTCATCTAGGTTTACCCATATTTTGCTCCTGCCAAACCTTTCTAGTTCACCTTCTAGAATTCCAAATGGGTTAGAGAGGGGAAGCCAGACCATTACTCCTCCATCCTTCTGAAGCATTTCTGTTCTTCTGAGATCCAAGGGAGACATTTACTATACTCCCCGCTCCCTCTCCCAACGTCCAAGTCAACCACCTCCCCTCACCCCCGCAACACACATTGTTTATTAAATGCTCAATATCTAGATCTCTGTCTTTCTCTTGACTCCAGATATGTCCATGATACTGATGTCTGCATGAACTCCCTTTCAACATCTCAGCTTCTTCATCTTTGGTGACCTTCACCTTCACTCTCTTTTGTTTCTCTTTACCTAGGACCAGATCCTAGATATTCTCACTGCCTGCAACAGCGCCACATCTAAAGGCAATCAAATATATGAAAACTTTGCCAAGCAACCTTCTGTCCTGTTTCCGCCACCCATTTGGTCCTTGTTCCTGCTCTTATGGGACCTCTCAACTCTTGATCCTTTCACTGTCCCCTTCTCTGCTAGTCCTCTTCTGTCTTCACTTCCTTTCTGTGCATTTGTGATTTCATGGCACATCTCCTGTCCCTATCCTCACATCCCTTGTTCTATTGTCTTTCAGTCCAAAACCCCAATCCTGGATGAACCTGGGTGTCTGATTTTTCCGATATATCTGGGTTGTAAAATAGTACTGTAGAAAATCATAAAACTGTGCAGATTGACAGCAATAGAAATTCACAATCTCCAACTTCCATCGGGTATTTGGTACTGCCAGGTAAACCAATGCTCATCTTCCCCCAAGTTGGTTCAAGCCTTCTCACTTTCCTGTGTCTAACTTTGATATCTCTTCCCACAGCCTCATGTTTTGTGTCACAGAGAAAAAGGAAGCATCACTGGGGAACGCCTCTCAGCTTCCCACAACTAAGCTGACAAATGACATAAAACATGCTGCCACATCCGTCCTTTTCTTTTTTGCAGTAAGTCCTAGTGAAGTAAGAACGCCGTATCTTATTGAGATGAATCCCTCTGGCAGTGCTGTGTGAGCTGTCCCTTCTGATGGGCTGCACTCCATCCATCTCCCCTTTCTTCTCCCATGTCTTCGGCTTTTCTTCTCTACTGCTCTTCACTGTTCTCATTTAAATGTATCCAAATCTCTAGATGCTATTCTTTCGTCCCCATCTGACTAGAAGCAACTTATAAAAAAAGAAAGAAGGCAAAATGGAAGGAAGGGAGGGAGGGAAGAAAAGGAGAAAGAAGAGAAAAAAACAAAAGAAAGAAAGAGAAGAGAAGGAAAGAGAGAAAATATCTTTTAGTTCTGCATTATTTAATTCTTTCACTTGTTAGGACTTGTACACTGGTCTATAAATATTTTCCAGTGTTTTAAATAGATGTGTTTTAAATGCTACAGACTTGCTCACCTGGAAAATTATTATGACTTTTAGAATTCAAATATCACAAAAGTTCTTAATTGTTCAGCATCATTTTCTTCTTTAAACTTTTAAATTATGAAATATACAAAAGACATGAAACATGAATGTATAGTTTAATGAATAATTTTAAAACAAATACCCACTTAACTATCACTCAGATCAAGGAAGTAACTCCGTCCCATACGTCCCTTCTAAAATCAACCTTCTCATCTGTCTAGAGGTAACCACCCTTCTGAATTTTCTGATAATCATAGTCCACCTTTTCTCTGTGGGTTTAACTCTTTTTTTGTCTCTCCAGGCCCACTCTTCTCTCTTCTTCATTCTTCTCTAAGAAGACAGCCTGAATGAACTATGTCCATAGAATCCTTTGGTCTCTGGCTTCCAGTTGGGTTTAGTTGATGGGGAGATCAGAGGAACAGAGTAAGACAGGATATTTCCCTTCCCTGGCTCTTGCCCTGCAGTGTCACAAAGTGCTCTTTTGTCACCAACTTTTTAGGCTGTCTTTGTCACCAATTGAGAAAGAAAGCCAACAGGAGATAGATCTATGTATGTATGTATGTATGTATGTATGTATGTATGTATGTATCTATCTATCTATCTATCAATCATCTATCTATTGAGATATTGATTTTAAGAAATTGACTCACGCATGTGGAGACTCAATAAATCCAAAATCTGTAGGCAGGCTGGCAGACTAGAAACCTATGGAAGAGTTACAGTTTGAGTCCAGAGGCAGTCTGTTGGCAGAATTTCTGCTGGAAGATCAGTTTTTACTCTGTTAAGGCTTTCAACTAATTGGGTGAGACCTACCCACATCATGGAGGGTAATCTGCTTTACTTGAAATCTACTGATTTAAATGTTAATTTCATCCAAAAATCCAGTTGTTCACAGAGATAACCAGATCAGCACTCAACCAAATATATGGGCACCTTGACCTAGCAAAACTGACACATAAAATTAACCACCACATCAACCAAAGGCTACACAGTTCTGTGAAACTTACCTCTTGGTGCAACTTCCTTTCTTACCCCTTTAGGCCTAGTGATGGTTATGGCTTTGGCCGGTATGAGTCCTTGCAGCTTTTCCTAAAGGACATGTACCCTTCCTCATAGCTTTTCCTAAATTCTGCCCACACCTTTTATTAAACAGTCCTCAATTATTCAGCTTGAGTATATCAATACACTTTTCACGTATGCAATCCTAGAAAATATAGTTGCTTGTTTTTGAACTTGATATAGCTTGGCATGTGTATTCTTTTGTGTCATGCTTCCTTTGTTCAGTGTTATGTACAGAACTTTCATCCATATTGTTGCATGTAGCAGCAGTTCATTCATTTTCGCTGCTGTATAGACTTCTAATACATGAAGGTACCATGATTTATTTATCCATTCCATTGTTGATGAATATGTGTGTTGTTTTCTGTTTTTGGCTACCATAAACAGTGCTACTATGAAAATGCTGAAACATATACCTATGTACACAGTTTTCTCTACAGTGTAATGTAGGCTTGAAATTGTTACATCATAGGATATGCATATATTTAGTTTTATGAGATAATGCCAGACAATTTTCCAAAGTAGTAGCTCCAATCTATACTGTACCCATAGTATGTAAGTAATTCTGTTATTTGCATACTCACCCAAGTAACCATCTTGTTATTTTTACACCTTTGAATTTTTGCCAGTTCTGATGGGAGGTAAGTCATTGTGATTTCAATTTGCATTTCCCTGACAATAATAAAGTTGATTTTATTGGCCATTTGGATTTTGTTTTTAATGAGGTGTCTGTTGAAATCTTCTATCCATGTTTACACTGGATGATCTTCACTTCTTGAGCTGAATGAATTCTTTCTCTGTCCTAGACTATAGTCCTTTGTTAGTTATGTCTGCTACAAATGTCTTCCCACTCGGTAGCTTATCTTTTAACTTTCTTTGTCTTGATAAATTGAAATTCTTCAGTTTAATGTAGTCAAATTTATCAGCATTTTTCTTTACAGATAGGACTTTTTCTGTCTTGTATAAAAAGTCTTCCTTACCCTGAGATCATAATTTTTTTTCTATGTTATTCTCAGAAGCTTTATATTTTGCCTTTCACCTGTAGGTTTTCAAATCTGCCTACAAATACTTTTTGTATATAGTGAAAAATAGCAGGGCAGTTTTATTTTTTCTCCATATGGATATTCAGTTGTTCAAATATTATTTTTTTGAAAGAGTATCCTTTCTCTATTGCTCTGCAGTGATGTTAAGTGTCCATATATGGATGGCACCTGAACTTTTATAATTTTTTTTTATTTTTGTTTTTTTGAGTCAGAGTCTCACTCTGCTACTCAGACTGGAGTGCACTGGCACAATAATGTCTACCACAGCCTCAACCTTCTGGACTCAGATGATCCTTCTGCCTCAGCCTCCTGTGTAGTTGGGACTACAGGCTCACACCATCACACCCACCTAATTTTTTGATTTATTTTAGAGATGAGGTCTTACCATGTTGTCTAGGTTGGGCTCAGGCAATCCTCTCACCTCGGCCTCCCAAAGTTCTGGGATTAGAGGCGTGAGCCACCACTACTGGCCTGACCTGAGCTTCTGTTAGTCTACTTGGTTATCCTGTCAGTACACGCTATCTTACTTATTTCAATTTTTTCAAGTGTGTCTTGCCTTGGCCCTTTGCAATCTTATGTAATTTTAAAAATCAGATTGTCAAATCTCACTGAAAAAAGACAGTTGATATTTAAATGAAAGTACATTAATGCTATAAATAAATTTGGGATTCGGTCTTACAATTTATAAATGTAGTCTACCTCTTCATTTGTGTAAGTCTTTGTTAATGTTTCTCAATAATGTTTTATTCCTACATGTTTGATCTCCTTAGATGTTATTATTATAAAGGGCCTCTATTTCCTGTTTCCTCTTCTACCCCTGTATTATTGGTATATAAAAATACAATTGACAATTGATTTTAGATATAGATTTTGCCTTCACAACTCTGCTAAAGCCCTCTATTAATTCTAATAATTAAGCCAAACCTCTTGAAGGTTATTCACAAATTAGTCTTTCTCACATGCCACCCATTTCTCAACTCACTACAAATTGATTTTATCCCATCATCCCAGTCACTCTGCTGTTTCAAGGTCACCAACAGCCTTTGTACTGCCCAATCTGAAGGACACTCCTTAGCTTTCTCAAGGGTTTGCAGAACTTTCACTTTCTTGAAATACCATCCTTGGGCTTTTTTTTTAATTAAAAACAAAACAAAACCTGAACAATACATGAAACAATTGAATAATGTTATATCTATCGGTTTTTAATTTTTGTGAAACTATTTATTACAAAAAAATACATGTTCATTACTTTATAAGTTTCAAATAAACAAATCCAACCACCCATTGATAACCACTTGACATATATCCTCCCAGATATTTTTATGTAGACATGCATACATTTTTTTGAAGAATAAAATTATACTAAATAAATCATTTTTTTAACAATATGGCATGAAGTCAATAAATACTTCTTCACTCTGTTCCTAACACATAGTACAATTCAGGGTACCTGGTAGACATTCAAAACAATCTGTTAAGGAAATGGAGGAATCCATTGATTGCCTGTATATGTTCTTTGCCATTTTCCCCAATTTGGCATGTTCATGTATTTTATGAATTCTGTATGAAGTGAGGATTTTAGCCCTTTGTTAAATATGTTAGGAATGCTGTTTTCCTCTATTTATACTTAATTTTAACTTTACCAAAAGAATAGTAAATATTCAAACACAATTTGATTTGATCAAATGAATTGGCATTAGATGTAATACAAATGTTGCTTTATAGTAAATTTTAAAGAACTGAATGCAATATATAGCAGCAAAGTACAGAATGCTGCCCAGTAGAACTTCTTCTCTGTCTACTTAATTAAAGATATGGGAGGTCTGGTGCAGTGGCTCACACCTGTAATACCAGCAGTTTGGGAGGCCAAGGCGGAAGGATCACTTGAGCCCAGGAGTTCGAGACCAGCCTGGGCAACATAACGAGACCTTGTCTCGACCAAAAAAAATTAAAAAATTTGCCGAGCCTGGTGGCACACACCTGTAGTTACCACTAATCAGAAGGCTGAGGTGGAAGGATCACCTGAGCCCAGGAGGTTGAGGCTGTGAAGAGTCATGACCACACCACTGCACTCCAGCCTAGGTAACAGAGTGAGATCTTGTCTCAAACATGAATAAATAACAATGTAGGAATGATTTGTAGATAGTAGCATAGAATATTTCTAAGAGCAGTACATTTTTGAGTCAGATAAACTTGGTTCTTATCTCATTTCTGTTCCTCGGCAGCTAGGTGGCAGGGGAAATACCTCTCAGTGTCTGTAAATTGAGGATTTGCTTATTTGAAACTTACGAAATAATGAACATGTATTTCTTTTGTACTAAGACTTTCATAAAAATTAAAACCCTATAGACATAAAATTATTCAATTATTTCATATATTGTTCAAGGTTGTTTTGTTTTGTTTTGGTAAAATTCAGCCCTCCCTCCCACTGCTGTGGCCAGGAGCACATGTGTCCATGTGGTTTCTATCCTTTGATGAGTATTTACAAGTTGGATACTTATTCTTAAATATGAGAACAAACTAGTTCTAGAGCCCTGGGGTATGCTGAGATTCTCTGCCAAAAATTTGAAGATAATATAAAAAGTATGAATGTGTGTGTGTGTGTGTGTGTGTGTGTGTGTTGGTTTTACTATAATTTTTTAAAAAACACTTGGGTTTTATTGCGTCATGTTTTACACCTCTTGGAGAGAAAGTTCTCTCTCTTTTTCTCTGCTCCCCTCCCCATTCCCTCTTTCTCGCCCCCCTCCCCCCAACTCTCTCAACTAAAAGCAAGTCCTATGTGTTCCTAAGTCTCTCCTGGAGAAAGTCTAGGTATTATGAAATGGAACTACTAGTACAGTTTAAATGGAACGTGCTACTGAACAACTCTTTAGGGATTTAAATATACCCTATTAACTTGAGTTCAGTAAAAGTAACTTTAGTCCACTGTTGTTGCTTTTTTTTCTTTCCTAGAGCATCACTGAATTAGAAATCTAGCTTTACTATTGCTGTGTATTGCCATCCATATGTAAAACATATGAAGTCTGTCAAGGTTTCTAATGCAACAATTGTAGAAAGTTTACATCTTCCAGCAACTTTCAAAAAGTTCTGTTTTCTCAGCCTGCAAATATCTACTCTGACACTGATCTTACATGCAGGGATCATCTAACATTTTGTCCAAGCACAAAAACTTTTACTATTTTTATAAAAGTAATTATAGATCTTTTGGGGAAGGGGATCCAGTTTTTAAATAATTTTCTTGACAACTAGCCTAATTCTATTTTCTTCCTAAATAGAGTATGCTTCCCTCTTGTCTAGCTCAGATCAGAGTATCACAGATTTTGATTTAATTGAGTAGGAATGAAACTCAATGCTAATATACTGTATGCTGCCAATAGAAAAGATTCATAATGTTACAGTTAATTTATTTTTATTTTTATTTATTTGAGTCGGGTCTTACTCTGCTACCCAAGCAGTGCAGTGATCATAGCTGACTGCAGCCTCAACTTCCTGGTCTCAGGCAATCCTTCCGCTTCAACTGGGACTACAGGCGTATGCCACTACTCCCGGCTAATTTAAAAAAAATTTTTGCAGAGGTGAGGTTTTGCGGTGTTGCCCAGGCTAGTCTTGAACTCCTGCACTCAAGCAATCTATCTGTCTTGGCCTCCCAACATGCTGGGATTACAGGCATGAGCCACCGCGACCGGCCAAATATTATTAAAAATAGTATGGCAGACATTTTATTCCAAAAAATAGAAGTTATTTTTGTTAGAACAGTTACCAATTAATCTATTTTCTCATTACCAAAGGTATACAAACCTTCCTGAAGAAGCAGTCACTTGTAGGAGTCATGTTAAATCCTCCAAACTAGCAGAGTGTTCTTTACTACAAGTCAGTGATTAATTGTGTCCCACTAGCCACTGACCTGATAAGGTAAGAGATTGACTCTGACTCAAAAGAATTAATGCAGCTGCTACAAATTTCTGCTTTATATCAAAAGACCAAGTGATCTAGGAATTAGGATTCTAGAATTGTAGAATTCCACAGTTACAAAGGATTTTAGAAATCATAACTCACATCTTACTGATAAAGAACTTTGGGAACAGTGAGTGACTGGCTGAAGGTCTCAGGAGAATCGGACCCAATATATTTAATAGTGTAAACTATATACAAGTTCCTTGTTGATTAAATATTGTAAAAATATTTATGATTATTGCTATATTTTGCTATTTCAGCATTAGGGAGTATCAGTAAACCATAAAAATTATTTTAAAAAATTATTGTGGTGTGGATTCTTCACATTATGTAAGTAACTGAGTGAGGAAAAGAAAAATGTTTTGACAAAGATGAAAGATCATATGAATTTCTATATATGACGCCCTGGCTTAGAACTGTACTCACATATACACATGAGTGAAAACATGTACAACTGGTGAAATCTGAATAAAGTCAGTGGATAATACCAATGTCAAGTTCCTGGTTTTGCTACTGTACTGTAGTTATGTAAATCATAGCTATTGGGGGAAGCTGGATGAAGGGTAAATGGAACCTCTACTATATTTGCAACTCTTTGTGTATCTATAATTATTCAAAAATTTAAATATGAAGAGCTATTATGAAACTGCTTTATTGACCTAATTAAATATTTATAAGCCATAGGTGATTAGGATTTCATATAAAAATAATTAAAACATTAGATTCTTGTTTAGTTCTTACCCCTTTGACCATTCCTTGTGGTTTCCTTACTGTTAATAGTCCCAGAAGTTTTCCCTTCTTGACAGTCTTCATAGAAAACTGAGTAGTATGTATGGTTCCAGGGGCCAGCCCTATGTTGAAGGTTCCAAATCTTTCTGTCTGGCCCAATGTCCCATTCAAACTCCAACGCTTTACTCGATTGCTTTCACTAGGGCCTAGCATGGTGTTTTAACACAAAGTAGGCTCTCAAGAAATGTTAGCTGAATGAGTGACTAAATCAATGACTTTCCAAATATCTGTAAGATATTTGTACTTGGAAGTCCCACAGTCTCTTAAACTCAAAATATAGCAAAACAAATGTTTCTTCCCACTAAATTTACTCACTCTGCCAATTTCTACATTTCTCCCATTTCCACTTTAAAAATATAAGCAGCCTTTGACTCTTCTTCCACATTTATTTATTTATTATATGTATCTAAGCAGTTATCTCTTCTGTTCATTTTCCTCTCAAATTTCCCAATATGTGTCCCTTCTGTTTCATTCCTATGGCTACCACCTTAATCTCATTTTGTTACTAGATATTACTAATTTTTCTCCCTGCTCCTAGTTACCCTCAATCTATCTTGCGTGCTAGTGCCTGCTACATTTTTCCAGCGTATTATTTTTGTCAGGTCACTACACTAAGATCATGAGGTCCATAATTCTTGATACCATTTATCGAGTGCTCACCATGCACTATATAACTCTACATATATTATCTCATTTACTCTTTATAATAACCCCATGAAGAAGGCATCATTTATCCATTTATCCATCTATCCATTTATCCATTGTATAGATGAGGAAACTGAGGGTCCAAGAGTTTAATAATGTGTCACATTTTTTAAGTAGCAGAGATAGGATATGAACTCAGGTTAGCCTGGTTCCAATCATTATGAAACACCATTCTAGATATAGATATATCTTGTTCATTCAGTGAAATATACCCAGCAGAAACTCAGCCTGGCAAAAATAGATGCTCAGTAAATAGTAGTTGTTGTGTGCTCTTTGTTAATGGGGTTAAACTGAGCAGGGTACATGCTGAAAGCAATTCTCTTTTTCTTCTGCTGACTGTCATGTCATACTTGCACAGTCAGTTTATTCCAGCTCACTAGCTCTACTCCCATTCCTTGAAACCTCGGGTAGATTTTATAGTTTTGCTGTTGCCTCCAGGTAATAAATGAATAGCCTTTTTCAGCAATTAGAGTCTTACCAAATTCTCATCTCATTCCAGTTAAAACTTTTTTTTTTCTTTTTGAATCAGGGTCTCTCACTCTGTCACCCAGACTGGAGTGCAATGGCACAATCACAGCTCACTGCAGCCTCAACCTCCTAGGCTCAAATGATCCTCCTGCCTCAGCCTCCCAAGGTGCTGGGATTAGATATGAGCCACTGTGTCCTGCCCTTCCCGTTGGGTTTGGCTCCAGGCTTAGAGGTCTCCAGTGGAGGAGGCAGAGAGCTCTAGACAGCTGCTTTTCCTCCTCTCTGTGTCTCCTTTTCCCTCATCAGCTGCTGCTTTTGCCTTTTCAAAGCAGCAAGAAGGAAGGAGAAAATGTACGTTGGAGAAAGCTCTTCACTGACTGTATGGTTGACTGGCACTTGTGCCCTTGAAAGTGCCAGATAGTCAAAGGTGACTTTGTCTCTTGGAACCTGCTGGGAACCTTCTTCTGCATTTCTGGCTGGATGACAGTCTAGCCCCTGGCCTTCTCGAAACTCGCCCTTCCACTGCCGCTCAGGTGGAGTCTGTTGTGGGGACCTCAGGCTGGCTCCCTTCCCGGGAAACTGCATCAAGCCCACAGCCGGCTCTGGAGCTCTCCCTCTCGTTGTTTTTGGACATGCTCATTTCATTCCAGCCCCATTGGTTTTGCTTATTTTTTTTCTCCCATCTTTCCTACTCACTGCCAATCTAGATATAATTCCCAGCTGTAACTCAGTAACCCCAAATCTAAGAGGGCTTGCACATAATGCTTACTTATTCCAAAGAAGTCACCTGGAGGTTCAGCAGTGAAAGACATTGGTTTATTAAACTTACAGGAGGCACTAATGGTGGCCAGTAGGCAAAGAATCCACACCTCGGGACAGTACAGCAAGCAGTTTTATAATCAAGCAAGTTAATTATTCAAATTGCTATATGGTGATTACAATTTCATTGATAAGGGGTGACGCCTATATTGCTTTCAGCATTGCTCCATCACTGTACCCCATGACTCTTTACTGGGAATATGCATATCCTTTAGAGACCAGACTTGGCCAGAAGCCACACCCTGAGGGACATGAAAGAAAGAAACCTTATATAGGAGGAAAAGAGTCTATGTCCAGATGATACCTTACAGCAGCTCATCTCAATGCATACATTTTTCATGAAACCTTTCCTGATTAATTCTTCCCACAGTGATTTTTCCAATCTAAAGTCCCAAGTAGCAGTCTGTACTAAAAAAAGTGTTTTATTTAAGGTGCTTGCATACATATTTTAAACATTGACCCTTGAGTATACATCATTTTAACGTTCCATGTAATTAAATGTGAAGTACGCAAAGACACTTCTGCTGTGTGTGGAAATACATGATTGCCTCAAGGGAAAGCATTTGTATAATTGAGCTGTGAGCTGCTTTTTTCATAAAGTGCTTTTTTCACTTGAAAGAATGACTGACAGAAAAACTATGGCTGTACAGAGTTGAGTGTTTGGCAGATATTTTCTCAAATGTAAAAGAGGTGTCTGTCATTTCAAAGAAAACAGTTGACAATGTTTATTGCCAATGATAATTGTGAGCTTTAAAGCAGAAATTAGAAGGTGAAAAAACTTGCATCCAGCTCTATGAGCTTGACAACTTGGGGTGATTTTGTAGATATGTTTACATATTCTTTGACGCAGTTCCCCTTAAGAGGTAGGGGTTAGTTCCCCCTCCCCCCTCCAATTGTGGACTTGACTGTTTCCAATGACTAGAATATGGCTGAAGTGATGAGCGGTCATGTTGAGATTAGGGCATAAAAAGTCTGTGGCGCCCATCTTTGGTGGGTTCTTTTGTTCTCTCTCTTGTTTTGAACCATTCACTGCGGGACAATCAGTCTAGCTGTGAGGGCTGAGGACACACTCAAGAGAAACTGAGGCTTGCCAGCAACCACGTGAGAGCACGTGGGAGTGGATCTTAGGGAGCCGGTCACAAGGAAGTGGACTCTCAGCTGTGCCTTAAGAGGACATAGCCCAGCCAATGGCTTGACTGCAATCTCTTAAAAGGCACTGAGTCGGAAACACCCAGCAAATGTCTTTTAAGAAACTAGATACTAAAGAGATTTGCAAAAAATAAAACGATACCACTCAGCTTACTACATTTTTCATTTTGGAGAATATAGTTTCCAAAGAAACTGTGAGATAATAAAAGTTTATTTTTTTAAGTTACTGAGTTTGGGATAATTTGCTATACAACACTAGATTATTAATATAAAAGATTCATAAAATTTAAAGATTTTTCTGATTAAGAGTAGTGGTGATGTTAACAAAGGTTTGTTTTTTGTTTGGGGTTTTTTTTGGGGGGGGTGTTATAAAATGAAATGTCAGGAGAAGATATACATAATTCAGAGAACCAATATTATCTAAATAATCAATGTGTGATGTTATAAAATTATGCATTAGGAATAAAGTCATCCAAAATACAAGGTAGTCTATAAATTTTAATGTAACAGAGTATACAAAGTTTATTGCTATGGTATTACATTGCAACCAACCTTCAAGAAACTACCACTTCTTGAATTCTGCTGTGGAATTAAAGAAGAAAATCCACAGTTATCTGGAAAAATTATTAAAATACTCCTTTCTTTTACAACTACCTAACAGTGTGAGGCAAGACTTTCTAAATGTACTTTACCCAGAATAATGTACTATAACAGATTAAATTCAGAAGCAGACATGAGAAACCAAACATCTTCTATGAAACCAGACAGTAAAGAGGTTTGCAAAAATGAAAACCATAACAATCAGTTTACTACAGTTTTCATTTTGGAAAGTACAGTTATTCTTCATGGAAAATGTTATTCTTAAATGAATGTATTGGTTATATATTGCTATGTAACAAATTACCCTAAGATTTAACAGCTTAAAATGGTCAATATTTATTATCTTAACATTTCTATGGGTCAGGAATCTGGGTGCGGCTTCGTTGGGGACCTCTGTCTTGGGGTCTCTCCCAAACCTATAAATAATCAAGTGTCAGTGGGTCTGCAGTCACCTGAAAGCTTGACTGGGGAAGAATCTGCTTTTTTTAAGCTACTAACAGGACCAGTTCCTCATTGCTATTAGCCAGAGACATTGGTTCCCTGCCACATGGGTCTCTCTGCAGGGCAACTCACAACATGGTGGCTGACTTCCCTCAGGGAGAAAGGAGGGGATTCAGAGAAAGAACAAGCAAGACACAAGACACAACTTTTGTAATTCAATCTCTAAGTGATATCCTATCATTTCTGTAGTATTCTATTTTTTGAAAGGAGTCCATAAGTCCAACTCATGCTCTGGGAGGTAGATTATACAAGGGCATTGATACCAGGAGGCAAGGACAATTGGCTCATCTTAGAAGCTGCATATCATATGAATTAATAAATATTTAATAAACTTCTCAGTGTTAATTTCTAATAAGGTAATTATCAATAGATATAACTCACATAAAAAAAAGCTATGTGGGGTTCTCAATAATATATATGAGTATAAAAAGGATTTAATGACCAAAAAGTTTAAAAACTGCTCTTCTGCTAATACACATATTGATTTTATATGGTAAGTCTGCAGGGCATTATTCAGTTGATAACATATGTTTTGTTTTTGTTATTATTCATAACTACAGATTCTTTCCCCCATAAAATAGTATTTATAATAGCAGTATAAGATACAAAATGCATATGGAAATATAGTTGATTTTGTCATAAGTATATATACAGCTGGTGTTGTTACAAGACTTCCATGTACTGAATGTATTGTATGTTTATCACATAGCTAAAGATACTTTATTAAAAATGTTTAAATTATGCCAATTCTATATATCAAATGCTTAGCTTGTCAGTATTCAATAATTGGTGATTTTCTGGGTCCACACAGACATATAGATGGGGACAACAGACACTGGGGAATCCTAAAGGGAAGAGGGAGGGAAACAAGGATTATTTATTTGGGTGATGCATTCAGTAGAACCCAGAACTCACCATCACACAATATACCCATGTAGCAATTCTGTTCGTGTACTCCCGAATCTAAAATAAAAGTTAAAAATAGTAATAATTGATTATTATATTTTGTTACGATTTTGTTGGATAGGTTTGTTTTGTAAATTTTTCTGGTTCCATTTCTGGGCTAAGAGAGAAGAGCCTAGGGTTGTCACTGACCATTAGGAACCATCCTGCCCTTCCTGGTGGAAAGGAGAGGGCAGAGAGCTATTCTTGTGTCTGCATCTTTTTAATTGCCTTCAGCTCAAAATAATTCTTATATTGAAGTGGCACATTTTGAGGTGGCATATTCTGCTATCCTTCACATGTAAGAATTATTTTTGTACAAAGTAACTTAGAAATCTCTAGGATGATTGGTTGGTGTTGACTGAAAATAAATTTAGTCTCATGGCAAATTTAGATTAATTCACACATGGTGAATTATGTCTTATCTGAGCTCTCTCCTAAAGAGGTGTCATCAACTTGCTGGCAGTGCTGGGTCAAATGAGAGAGTGGGATGTGTCCTTGAGCGTTTTTATTTTTAGCACTGTTGAGTGAACACAACAGTTTTCTTTTTCATAATTATGGAGAATTACATAAAATAACCCGTTTCCATTTTCATGATGTTTGAACATTATTGGTGTGACCCAAGAGGTTTGCTTAAGTAGCTAGGTATAAATTAACTAATATGCTCTATGACCCCAAGTGAAGGAATAGAAATACAAAATCTGTATTTTTAGTTGTGCTCTGCAGAGGTTATAGCCTAAGTAGATAAATCTAAGACTTCTAACTGCAGACCTTAATAATATATGGACTATGAATACTTAAATATATGTAATATTATTCATTTGCTTGTCTACAGCTTCAATTATAGATTGCCTGTTTCCAGTGAGGAGGATTCTATCAAGAGACACTGAACTGTTCAAAAACCTTTATTGGACAGTGATGACTATGGACTTAATGAGTGAGATGTAAAAAAAGAAAGATGTAAGCCGGGCTCGGTGGCTCAGCCTGTAATCCCGTGCCTTGGGAGGCTGAGGTGAGTGGATTGCCTGAGCCCGCGGGTTCGAGACCCGCCTGGGCAGGCGAAACCTCATCTCTACAATAAATCAAAAAAGTTAGCCGGGCGTG
>CAUYQG010289177.1:0-14124 GCA_963574415.1 Tarsius wallacei
GATCCTAGATGTTAGACCTTTGTCAGATATACAGTTGGCAAATATTTTTTCCCATTCTGTGGGCTGTCTGCCCAGCAATTCCTCTATTGGGAATATACCCGGAGGAACTCAAATCATTCTACAAAAAAGATACCTGCACACATATGTTTGCTGCAGCTCTATTCACAATAGCAAAAACATGGAACCAACCATGTTGCTCATCAAAACTGGACTGGATAAAAAAAATGTGGTACATATACACAATGGAATATTATGCAGCCATAAAGAAGGACAAATAGATGGACTTTGCAGCAAATTGGATGGATTTGGAGTCGATCATACTCAGTGATTTATCACAGAAACAAAGAATTGAGTTCCATATGTTCTCACTCATAAGGTAACCTTGAACAATTATAATGCTGTGGGAAGGCGATTGGCAGTAGCGGAAAACTGTCAGGGGAAGGGGGGGTGGTGGGACTGGCAGTTGGGGGAAGCTGCTAGGGGAGGGAAGGGCATGCTTCTTCAACAAGGGTACCTGCATGATCAATATTTGCATACCTAGCCCTGAATTGTACCCCACATCTTTATAATAAATAAATTAATTAATTAAAACATAAAAATAAAAAAAAGAAAATATATTTCTTTTTTTTTTTTGAGTTGGAGTCTCACTCTGTCACCCAGACTGGAGTGCAGTGGCCACTCCTGGCCACCGCAGCCTTGACTTGCTGGGCTCCCGCGATCCTTCCACCTCAGCCTTCCAAGTAGCTGGAACTACAGGCGCGCACTACCACGCCAGGCTAATTTTTGATTTATTGTAGAGATTAGGTCTCACCAAGTTGCCCAGGTGGGTCTCGAACCCCCGGGCTCAGGCAATCCACTCACCTCAGCCTCCCAAGGCACAGGATTACAGGCTGAGCCACCGAGCCCGGCTAGAAAATGTATTTCTTATTGCTCTACCTTTTTCTTTAGGAAAAGAAGAAGAAAGATAATGCAACTATAGCCTTTGTTTATACTAGGAGGTTTATTTTATATTTAACTGATTAAATATCATGAAATATTATCCCCTTTATATAGTCATTCAAAATTATTCTTAGTATAAATAAAATTTACCTCATACTTGTTTAACCCTTTTATTAACTTTTTTTCTTTGAAAAGGTATTCCATCTTCTCTTCTTTTAATTTTAATTCAAGTTGTTCAATCTGTGCCAAAAATTCATTGATCTCCTTTTCTCTAAGACTGGTCTAATTAGAAAAAGTAAAGATTTGTCATTTGTCTTATAGTAATCACTCATATTTTCACATTGCTGAAAATTAACATCTTTTTATATGACACTTGCTTCAGGTTTCAGGTTACATAAATTTCCAGTAACAACTCAGAGAAATTTTTTTTCCTTCAGAAATTTAGTTTTTCATCAAACAGTATTTATAAATGACACAAGGAATGGGAGGGGTGGGATGGTGGGAGGGCAAGGGGTAAATATAGGAGCCAAATAAATGATACTTGGGCCCATATTTTTAGAGATAGTTTCCCTAAAGATACACCTCAAATAAGTTTCTTGTTACAAGTTTCAAAATTGTATTCTAGAGATAATTGCTACTTTATTTGCTAAATCTCTCTAGTTATTATACAGTAAATAAATACATTTCTTAAAACAGTAAACATGAAATCAGCAGAGAGGAATATACCTTTTAATAAGATAGGATTTAATTAAATATTGAAGGAGAATTACTGTTATTCCATGTATGGGACTAATTCTATGTTCCCTGGGTTCCCTTACCTCTCTAAGTAATTCAAGTCGTCTAATTTCTGCCTGTTCAACTTTTTCTACAATTTCTTGTGTTTCAGCCTTTATGTTGAATGTCCAACGTGCATGCTTTTTTCTCACACAAGCTATTTTCCACTGAGTTATAATACTAGAGATTAGAACCAAAAGAATTACCTTTAGATTGACATAGAGTTTACAAAAAGATAAAGCAATTCAAAACAAAACAAGTTCTACTATGATTATACAAACTTGTTTGTGCTACCTGTGATACAGACTATGCACATTAACTGAAAAAATAGACATGAACTGCCTCAATACTGTCTCTGCAAGTTGCTTCAGAGTAAGAATGTCTGTACGCCTGTACACCCAGTAAAACAGTGAACAAACCACACTTGGCAGCTTACCTCCTTTAGGTAAAGGATAGAAACTGGGAAGACTCTGGGACAGGTGGAAAAAGAAGAGGCCCAGGCAGAAAGTCGTGAAATTATGTGAGTTACCTAATGTGCTCATAAGAGATTTTAAGCTTCTGGGTTGTCAATTATTTTTCTTCACCACAACATAAAAAACTACATATTTGGAGAATGATCAAAATATATAATTGAAGTCTTGTAAATAATAATACCAGCAACAATAATAAAATACAGCTAAGTATTAGCAAGTGCTTTTTAGGTGCACTGATCTAAATACAGTATTTTACATGAATCATCTTATTTGAATTAACAACCACTTTGTAAGGTGAGTACTACTATCATTCCCCACTTTATAGACATGGGAACCAAGAGAAGTTATTAAATTACTTAGCACCAGTCACAGAACTAGTTAAGGCAGAACCACCACAGTAGCCCATTTGCAGAGCCCGGAGCCTTCCCCACACATATCATCTTCCTTCCTGGTTTAAGCAGAAGCCTGGGTGAACAAAAGGCACTGCACAAATCTTGGCACTTTTATTCTTTGATGACTCCACTTGATTGAAATGGAAAACTTGGGTTTTGTTCAATGCCAAAAAACCAAACCAACAGACACATCTGGATCTGAGAGAATTCACATGCAATTTAATTTAAGAAAATCATTCCCTTGGGTTCTAACAACCAATAAGTACTCTGTACTGTTCATGAAGAGACTACTGAAAACACAAACTTTTTTTTTTTTTTTTTTACCATCTCTGACTTTCTCTTTCCAGGTTATCACCCAGGATTTTTATTTGCCTCCGAAATACTTCTTGTGTTGCTCTAAAAACAAGAAAAATATATTGGATTTTGCATTTGTGGGAGCTATTAGAATATACAAGAGACTTTTTATGTATAATTCTTATCCTCAGTAAGACTATGGTTTAATTGGAAGACAAAATAAGCCTTGTGAAGCTTATTTAGTGGCAGACTAAAAGAAAAACAGACAATTGCAATTCTGTGTCAGTGCAAACTGATTTTAGAAGCACTGTGGTGGACTTCTAAGGATAGAGAAGAAAAGACTCTGGGGAGGCAGTTGAGAAAAAATTTACGTTTAACAGGAGGAGGAATGTGGATTGTCAGAATGGAGCTGCACTATTACTAAGGAAAGGGCTTCATCATTTGCAAAGACACAGAGGGAAGAAGCAGCAAGTCAGTTATGTTATGACATAAGGTAGGCTTGTTGTACGCAGAGGACATCAAGGTACGATTAGCATTACGATACAAGAGGACTTAAGGTCAACAAATTGTTGAGGAACTCTGGATTCTAGATTGAGCTCTGACTTGATATAATATATAATTTAAAAAGTCAATTCTTGAACTAGGGAAAAATAGTGTCTAAGGATGGAAGACCTTCCTGTGGTGGATGGCTGGAAATGGAATGATTTTAACACAGATAACAAAGGCCTTCATTTGTATTCCTCCTTCTCCCTTATTAAGTGCTTCATGCACAGAGATGAATTGAAAGTCATATAAGTAAAATGCTTCTGTATGCCTTTTGAAAGATAGAAATATTTATAAATGAAATTTACAATATGAGATACTATTAAATAAATTTTTGAAGGCTAGAAATATTCATAAATAAAATTAAGAATACAAAACATAAATACACTAGGAACATAACTGTGCTTATGTTTCTTTATTTGAAATTAAAGTATGGGCTCTCAATTTCCTACCAAAATAAATCTCGTGCCCTCCCCTGGATCTCTAAGTTTCTTCATAATTTGACCTAATCTTACTGATTTTGGTTATTTATGCATTTAAAATAATCCATTTGAACCAGTTTAAAAATAAAGCAACCCTAATATAAAAAATTCTAAATGGATAACAATATTGGGCCACAAATTTGGCTTTGAAGATTCCCAGTGACGAGAGCAATGGTGATACAATAATTGATTATAAAATTTGCATTATTCATGAGAAAAATAAAACCTGATATAACCCCATTTCATTTTCCTGCTCTTTCATAAGAAGTAGTTTATAGTTTCTTTCTGAAGTGGACATAATGAGAAATAGTTGCTTAAATATATTACTTAACATGGGACAATCATCCAAAGAACCTATACTTCCTGTCATGTTTCATATTTGTCTTGGCGTGTGCTCAAACTTTTATCACCATCTATCTTGTACAAACTTGCCTCTTCAGTGTCCTATATTTAAATCATGTATCTCCCTGTGATATTCCTCCATTTGATAAGCAATCAGAAAAATCTGACTTGCTTTTGAAGGTCTAGTTCAAGTTTGAAAGCCAAAGCAGGACTCCTTGAGTTTATTTTCTTTCATCCTTTTCTGACTGTTTTTATAATTCACACTCTTTTTTTTTTTTTACCAAAATAAATGTTTCACTAATTATTTCATATGTGTTAGTCTTGGTCATCTGCCCAACTAAACTACAAGTTACTTTATGCTTGGTATCAGTGGGAGAGTGTACTGGTAGAATATTTATGTAGGACATTTTTGATAATAATTATATAAGTGAAAAATATGCATCCTTCTTTGATCCACAAATTCAACTTTTAGGACTTTATTACAAAGAAATAGTCACATAAGTAGACAGAGATATGTTAAGATGTTAGCTCTAATGCTGTTTGTAATATAAGAAACATAAAATAAAACCAATGTCCATCAACAGAGTGCTAGTCAAAGAAAATACAGTATAATTTGTAAAAGAAATACTATGCAATTAGAGAAAAGAATGAGGAAAGATGTTCCATATATACTATTTTTTCTCTTTATTTTAAAATAGTCTCAAACTCAGCAGGTAAGTGTAAAAAACAGTACAAAGAATTGCCATATATCCTTTACCAGCTTCTCCAAATGTTATTATTTAACCTTATTTGATTTATCGTAATTTTAAGTGGAAAACATCCAGTTATAGAAGAGTACAATCCAATTTTTTTGATATACACACACACACATTTTAAAGCATATATAGTAAACTGTTAACAGTGATTATCTTTGTGAGAGATTAGGGTAAATTTTACCCTTTCAGTTACATCTTTCTATATTTGAATAAAAAAATTAGGTACAGGCATTATTATTATTATTTTTGAGTTGGAGTCTCACTTCATCACCCAGGCTGGAGTGCAGTGGTACACTCACAGCCACCCCAGTGTCAACCTGCTGGGCTCAAGCAATCCGTCTGCCTCAACCTTCCAAGTAGCCAGAACTATAGGTGCACGCCACCATGCACAGCTAATTGTTTTGATTTATTGTAGAGACGAGGCCTCACCAAGTTGCCCAGGTTGTTCTCAAACCCCTGACCTCCGGCAATCCCCTCACCTTGGCCTCCCAAAGTGTTGGGATTATAGGCTTGAGCCACCACACCCAGTCATTATTTTTTTAATAATAATAAAAAAAAATTAAAGTGACTTGGATTGGCAGAAATGAACATCATAGTGGGTCAGTGTTGTAATATTCAGGCACATTCTTGTCACTGGACACCAATTGGGTCATTCCTGGGGTCCAAAGGCTTCCACAGAATTCAGAACCTGTCTATCCCTTCAAGGAAAGATTCATTGACAATGACTTTTCTGGACTGTGAAACAGAGAGAGCTAATTATAAACTTCCTTTTCTGTAATATATTAGAAATTGACATAGATTTGTTGCTACCATTTATTAAAAAATAAATGCAGAGAAAAGATTACAAATTTCAAACATACTGATGAAGCTCCTGGAGGGTGGCAAGTCCTTCTTCCATATTTTTTATGTCTACTTTCCTTTGTGATAGAAAGTTTTCTTTCTGAGAAATAAATGTCAGTTGTTTCTGATTTCTGTTTTGAAAAAAAAAAACAGAGTTATCATTTGTTGAAAACTGACATAATCATTTTTAATTCCTTAGCATGAGAAAATACAGAGACACAAATAAGAATTTTAGAATTATTTTTTAAATGTTATCTATTTTTATTTTAAATATCCCATTAAAATGTAGTACATGTAACTAAAAGTAATGCATTTGAGATTCACAGATAAGAATTTCTTTTTTTTTTTTTTGAGTTGGAGTCTCACTCTGTCGCCCAGACTGGAGTGCAGTGGCCGCTCCCAGCCACCGCAGCCTCGACCTGCTGGGCTCCAGTGATCCTTCTGCCTCAGCCTTCTGAGTAGCTGGAACTACAGGGGCGTGCTACCACACCCGGCTAATTTTTTGATTTATTGTAGAGATGAGGTCTCACCAAGTTGCCCAGGCAGGTCTCGTACCCGCGGGCGCAGGCAATCCATTCACCTCAGCCTCCCAAGGCGCGAGATTACAGGCTGAGCCACCGAGCCCGGCTGATATGAATTTCAAAACTAGTTTAGAATGATCAGATCATGAACTATTTACCAAAATAATTAGTAAAAATAGAAACAAAGTATTTTTAATAGTGCTAAATCTAAATTTATGCATAGGGTTTTCATAAAATTTGTGATAATTCCCAAGCCAATGAAATAACATTAACCACAATAGTAACCATAAAACAAGAACAGTTCTATAGTACTCCCTCTCTCCAAGTGGGTGTGTCTCTTCTAATGCATTTATCAATCCTGTCATATTCTTCTGTGAACAGTGAAGGAATCAGTGTGACCAACTTTGCATTCTAACTCTACTGCTTAATAACAGTGTGATCTTGGATAAGAAACTTCATCTGTGGATAAGCCTCAGTTTCACCATCTATAAAATGGGGATTACAATACCTAGCTCACTGGATGGAAGGGTGAATAAGATGCAAAGTGCTCCATCCAATGTGTGGATTGATAAACTTTTTTTTTTAAAGTAGTTACTTTTTGTCTCAACCTGCAGAAAAGAGAAGCTCAGAGAAGTTTACCATCTTGTTCAAGTGCCCAGACAGTGATAGAAACCTGCCTGTAACAGGAAGTATTTTATCTAAGTAACTCATATTCTTAAAACTGTCATAGACTGATTTGTGTCTTCCTACCTCCTCCAGAATTTATATGTTTAAACTCTAACCTCCAACATAAAGAGATTCAGGTAATTGTTCCTCTCCAAGTTATATATTTCTATATTTGAATTTTAAAATAAGGTACAAGCATTTTTTTAATCAGAAAAAATTGAAACAGTGATTCACAATGGCAGAAATGAACATCATAGGAATCAGTATTGTGATACTATTAGAACACATTATAAAAGCAAGACTTTCGAGAAATAATTAGGAGGTCATGAGGGTGGGACCTTCATGATGGAATCAGTGCCCTTATTTAGAAAAAAAAAAAAAAGACACCAGGCAGCTTGCTCTCTTTCTCTCCCTGCCATGTGAAAACACAGAGAGAAAGTGGCCATCTGCAAGCCAGGAAGAGAGGTCTCACTAGAACCCAGCCACTGTGGTTTCAGACTTCCAGACTCCAAATCTGTGAGAAAATACACATCTGTTATTTAAGTGTATGGTAGGCAGCCCAAGCCAACTAAGACAAAACCCAGGAAAGATAGCAAACATTTTCACTGTTTTCCATCGACTTTAAAACTAGGGTAAGTTGAAGTGGAGAGTCCCCACTTTGATATTTGATAGCAAAAAAAGCACTTGATAATTATGGCGTGTTGAGTCACAATAGATCATGAGTTAAAACATACTCATCATAAATCTGCCTTTTCTGCAAAAAAACTTTATCTTCTTCATTTGAAAAAATCTTATATTGTCTGGTAAGAACCGCTATTTTCCCTCGTAGATCTTTGTTTTCTATACTAGCTGCATGCAGGTTTTCAGCCAACTAGAGAAAAACAAAGGAGTAGAATGAGAAGATTTGTTTCACAGTTCCTTTAAAGGGGTTAGTATCAACAGGTAACTCTCTAGAGATACTGCTTGGCACACAAGGAAGATGCCATGAATGTTAAGTGGTTTAATGCTACACAAATATGCAACTGTACATTTTGAGGCATCTTCTATAAATTATTTTGAAAGTGAGGAAAGATAGTAAACACTTAAGTAAAACCATAGAGCAGTAATCCACATTTAAATACAGAATGGGGTCAGTAAACTGATCATCAGCAACATTTGTGTTTCCTTTTCCTAGAATATAAGCAGAACTAGGGAAAAGAAAATGTAAAATCCTCAGAAGCTCTTGCTCAAAACTTCTTTGATTGGATATTATACTTGCTTCTTGTTAAATATTTCTATTTGAGGACAAAAAAATAATACCCATTAGTGTTCTGCACGAGGTAAAAAATTTGTGTTTTCTGAGTTGCTTCAAACGAGGTAAGAAAGTTAGGTTTAGCAGGAATGGTGGGCTGGGTAGTTCAAAATAACCTGTCTGAGGACAACTAAAATAGCTGGATGAAAAAAAATATTTTTAGAAATATTGAAGAACCGCAAGATAATAAGGAATTACTAGGCCTGATTCTAAAAGAAAGCAAGAATCCAGAATGGTAAGGGCAGCACTTAAAACTCCTCTCACCTTGAGGGCATTTAATAGGGAAGAAACCACTTGAAAGGGGAGCTTTGGTTTTCTTGCATGACATGTGGGACAGAAGCCAGCAGGTAGAGCTCATCCAGGTGTCGGACCTAGATAATCCTTCCACTACTGTAGTCCAGGATTTGCAAAAGCTTCACCCACTGGATAAGGGTGAACTGAAAGCTAAAAAGTCATCATCCAGCCTGACTTTGATCACCAGGGAAATTAAGATGGATTAAGGTGGTTTGAGACTGGTAACCCTCCATACAGGTGAGGAAAGATAGTAAACACTAAAGTAAAACCATAGAGCAGTAATCCACATTTAAATACAGAATGTGGTCAGTAAACTGATCATCAGCAACAAAACCTCCAAGCAGGTATTTTGCAGAACTTGACAAACTGGTAGAAATTCAAAGGGTTGGCTGGGTATAGTGGCTCACTCCTATAATCCCAGCACTTTGGGAGACTGAGGTGAGAGGACTGCTTGAGGTCAAGAGCTCAAGACCAGCCTGGATAACATGCAAGACTGCATCTTTACAAAAATTTTAAAAACATTAGCCAGGCATGGTGGTGCATGCCTGTAGTCCCGGTTACTTGAGAGGCTAAGGCAAAAGGATCCTTTGGGGCCAGGAGGTTGCAGCTGCAGTGAGTTATTATCACACCACTGCACTCCAGGCTGGATGACAGAGTGACAGCCTGTCAAAAAGAAGGGAGGAAGGGAGAAAGGGAGAGAGGGAGAAAGGGAGAGAGGGAGGGAGGGAGGGAGGGAAGGAGGGAGGAGGAAGGAATGAATGAATCCAAAGGGTCAAAAATGGCTGAAAACAATCTTGAAGAACCAAGTTGAAGGATTTATACCATTAACTATAAAAACTTATTTTAAAGTTACTAATTAAGACAATATTGTGCTAGTGTTAGGGGAAATAAATAGTCCAAATGAACAGAATAAGTTGTCCACAATCCATATGTATATTTCTGATCCACATTTGGTTTATAAGAATAGTGTGATGGCAGTGTAGTAGAGAAAAGGATTGTCTTTTCACTAAATGGTACTGAGTAAAGGAACAACCTTATGGAAAAATGGGAATCTTGATCACTGTCTCACAGCTTACACACACAAATTCTAGAGGCTTGTAGTGTTAAATGTGAAAGGTCAAACAAAAAAGTTTCTATACGATAATGGAAGAGAATATCTCATGACATAGAATATAAAAAGCATTAACTAAAAAGGGATAGACTGATAAACTGAATTTAATTAAAATTAATAAATTACCTTCATCAAAAAGATAGATAAGTACACAAATACTTATATTTAGAGTTTATGTATTGTTCTGTAATATGTAATATTTTATAATAAAAAAGTTAGATCCAGCAACCCCACTACTGGGTATATATCCAAAGGAAATGAAATCAGTGTATTGAAAAGATAACTGCACTTTTATGTTTATTGCAGCACTACTCACAATAACTAAGATATGGAATCAGCCTAAATGTCCATCAGTAGATGAGTAGATGAAGAAAATGTGGTGTATATATACACAACGGAATATTATTCAACTTTTAAAAAGAAGAAAATTGTCATTTGTGACAACATGGATGAACCTGGAGGACATTATGTTAAGTCAGGCACAGAAAGACAAATGCTTTACTTATACGTGAATTTCACTTATATATGTAATCTTAAAAATTGAACTCATAGAAGTAGAGAGTAAAATATTGGTTACCAAGGGCTAGCAGGGGAGGGGAAGTGGTGGACTAGGGAGATGTTGGGGGAACAAAAGTTAAAATACAGTTAGAATAGAGGTTAATGTCATCTTTAAAC
Organism: Tarsius wallacei; assembly: GCA_963574415.1. NCBI lineage: Eukaryota > Metazoa > Chordata > Mammalia > Primates > Tarsiidae > Tarsius > Tarsius wallacei. The sequence goes on from CAUYQG010289177.1 coordinate 10,393, forward strand.
TTTCTTCCAATAACTTATGAGAATTATGATTAGATGTCACTAAGAGTCCATAATTTCTACCCTAATGAAAATAACAAACGGGTCAGAGCTCTGCTTCCTTTGAAGTGATCACTAACTTGTATCCATGAAATTTGTTTGAGGGCTTTGGATTGAAGGGAAACCCCTCTATACCTCTGCTCAAAAGAGAAGAAAGCCTCTCTCTTTGACCAAGAAAGGCCTGCTAATTTAGGGGTCCTAGATTATTCAGAAAATCGTGTGGGCTACAAATTGTGGGGCTATTAACTGAAAATTATCTAACGACTCCTACAGTAGGAAATAAATTGAAAGAACAAAACTTTTGCTTAGAAAATGAAAGACAAATTTAAAACTAACAAACTAACCAACAATCCAACCTTATCTAATTTCTGTCTTTTGGTAGGTACCCTTGTAACTAAGAGAATCAGGGTAGGTCTAGCCCAGAGGAGAAGCCAACACTGATGTGGATAGCTCACTAAACCCCAAATGGAAAGCATTTAACTGGGGCAAATCATTCTTCTGAGAGGGAACTACCTTTGATATCGCTGCTGAACCTTAGGACACATGGGTGCAGAGAGAGATATTTTGCCTTGTAACAGAGTGATAAGAGTTTGGATATGTGGTAGTCACACATCCTAGAGCAAGAAGATGGATGAGGAACTGCAGGAGAAAGGAAAGGTGGTGAACAGGTGGCTCTGTGCTCTGCAACAGGATTACTCTCCATAACCACTACAACTTCCAACAAAATTTGCAATAGATCACTAAATGCTTAATATTATTAAATTTTTTTCTTCAATGCAAGGGGCAAGAAGAATCTCAGTTATGTCTGGTGTATATCTATATTTGTATATATACATAATTAAATGGATCATATTATACATCTCATTTTATAATATAGTGTTTGTCATTTAATAATATATTGTGAACAATACTTATCTAACCAAGCTCCTTTTTTTGGGTTTTAATTGTATTTCTCACCCTCCTGCCCCACAATTTGTCACTAGTTTAACGAATGCTTCACTGAATATATTTTGAGGCTAAATCTTGGTTTACACCCATGATTATTTACTTATGACATGACATTTCTTTCACTCTAAGTTTGAAAAATGTCCAGAGAATTCTCTCAGGAGATAGAGCTGACTGAAATACTTCAAAAATAAATATTGAGAATATTATATTACAATGTAATATTTAGAATATTATTAAGTGCAGAACAGGCTGCTATACTTCACAGGTGCCATACAACAGCAAGAAGATAATAATTTCTCTAAATAATTCATATGAAAAATGTTATTAATCCATTAATCATGAACATTCCTAATATACCCATGCCCACATGAAAAATTACCAAAAAATATAATTCATCTTCACATGGATAGTCTTTGTTCTTTTATATATTTAAAGTTCTTTTGAAGGAGATAAAAATCTTTAAATTAATTACTGTTAAAAATCATATTATTCAATAAAAAAATCTACTTTTGAAAAGTTCTATATTTCTCACACATATTTTAAATATTAACTAAAAAATAAAATGTAATTATAATATAAAAAGCATCACTTCTGTCTTTTTACCTGCTTTATCTTGTGTAAATATTCATTTTTTTCAGTATTAGATGCATCATCTAGTTTTTCCTTATTATCTTTAAAAAACAGCCTATGAACAAAGGAAGCCAAATAGATTCATATCAGAATGTAAATTTTTTAGCAAAACCATATTTACTTGTGACATCACAAAATTCCAGCCCCCAAATCCCCACATATTTATTTATATATTTATCAAAGTAAACAAAAAATTCTACTCCTTCAAATTGAGGAATTAATATTTTATTTATTCATTCATTTAAGAAGCAATCATTGGACACCTACACGCTGCCAGATACTAGAGATACAGCGTAGGCAAGGTCACTAGCCTCATGGAAATTACATTTTAGTGGAGTAGTCAGAATACAAGCAAAGATCAAAAAAAAAATAATAAATCTCAGACAGTGCTCCTAAGATCACGAAGCAGGAGGATAAAGTACAGAGAGCTCTTGAGAGCAAGCATGCTACTTTAGACTGGTGGTCAGGGAAGGCTTCTTTGGAACAATCTGTGAAAGACTTGAACGATGAGCTTGAGCCAGCCATGTGAAGATCTGAAGGAAGAGGAATATCAAATGATAAGACTCAGAAGCAGAAAAAAACTTGGTTAGTGTATTTGAGGAAAAAGGATCACGAACTGGAGGGTAGACTGGGACTAGGACATATAGGGTCTTGAGGGCAAGGTAGAACTTCAGATTTGATTCTAAAGGGAACCAGGGGAAAATTTTTTAAAGCAGAGAAGCAACATGAACTGATTAACATCTTGTAAAGATGACTCCAGTTACTTTATAGAGAAAGACACTGGAGGATGAACACAGGCATGGCGACAATCCAAAAGAGATCAAGGCAGCTCGCCTTAAGGTTGAAATGGTGGAGGTGGTAAGAAACAGATGTAATCAGGATGTATTCTGAAGATGTGGGCAACAGGACATGCCTTTAAATTTGGCTGAAGTTAGAGTTGGATTAGGGTTGGGTATTGAGGAAAACAGGAATGGTGGCTTTTGGCTTGATTTAAGTAGGTACTTGAGTTAATTGGTGGTGCCACATTAGCTGATATGGAAGACTGTGGGAAGTGCTGTTTCATGGAGTTGGAAAGTCAAGAGTTCTGTTGAGGACAAGTTACATTTGAGATATCTAATAGGTTTGAGTGGAGAGGGCAAGTAAGATGTAGAGTAGGTGCATATAGAGTTCAGGGAAGAGGGCAGGTCTTGATATATAAATTTGGGAGCAATTGAGGTACAGAAAGTATTTAAAACCATGAGACTTTAAACAGGGAGAGTATGAGCAGAAAAAAGTGAAGGGCTGAGAACTCCAAAGTTCAGAGTCAGAAAAGAGAACTGAGATAAGTGTAGGGTTCTGAAAAATAACAACCAGTGTGATGAGTGAAATAAGAGAATGTGATATTTGGGAAGCCAAGTGAAGAAAGCATTTCAAGAAGGTGGAAGCAACAAGTTGTGTCAAATTCTATTATGAACTTCAGAAAGTTAAGAAATAACAGGATGGAAATCATTGGTAATCCTGGCAATTTTGAAACCATTTCAGCTCCCAAGCTATAATCTTCATAGGCTCATGCACTTTAATGACAAGTATGTATTCTGGGTCACAAATTGGATGTCATTTATACACATTTAAATTCCAACTCTACATTTTGCATGTGCTGCAAACCAGTTGAATGGCAAAGAAACAGTAATTTTTTATTTTATTTTATTTTATTTTATTTTATTTTTTTGAGTTGGAGTCTCACTCTGTCACCCAGGCTGGAGGGCAGTGGTACGCTCCCGGCCACCGCAGCCTCGACCTGCTGGGCTCCTTCGGTGATCCTTCTGCCTCAGCCTTCCAAGTAGCTGGAACTACAGGCGCGCGCTACCACGCCCAGCTAATTTTTGATTTATTGTAGAGATGAGGTCTCGCCAAGTTGCCCAGGTGGGTCTCGAACCCGCGGGCTCAGGCAATTCACTCACCTCAGCCTCCCAAGGCGCGGGATTACAGGCTGAGCCACCGAGCCCGGTAGGAACAGTAATTTTTAAAGGTAGGCATTAAATTGGTCTTTAGGTGTATAACCATGCTGGATATCAATCCTAATAAGGAACAAGGATTAAACTATCAATGTCTCCTGTGAATCTGTAGAACATTTGTGGT
>CAUYQG010289183.1:0-12166 GCA_963574415.1 Tarsius wallacei
CGCCCGGCTGATTTTTTGATTTATTGTAGAGATGAGGTCTCGCTTGCCCAGGCGGGTCTCGAACCCGCGGGCTCAGGCAATCCACTCACCTCAGCCTCCCAAAGGCGTGGGATTACAGGCTGAGCCACCGAGCCCGGCTAATTTTTTATTTTTTGTGGAGATGGACCAGCTGCCCAAGCTGGTCTCAAACTCCTGGGCTCAAGCAATCCTCCCACCTCAGCCTCCCAAAGTGCTGGGATTACACACGAGAGTCATTCCTTATTGTTCTGTGAACCTCACCTACTTTATAAGGTCGTTGTGAAAATTAAAAGCAAAGCTATATAAAAAATCTATAGCCTAGGCAACATAGTGAGACCCTGTCTCTACAAAAATTTTTAAAAATAATTAGCTGGGTGTGGTGGTGTACTCTTGTAGTCCCTGCAACTCAGGAGGCTGAGACTGGAGGATCGCCTGAGCCCAGGAGTTCCAGGCTGCAGTGAGCTATGATTGTACCATTACACTCTAAAAAATGAAAATGAAAAGATCTGGCTCCTGGAGACTGTTCAAGAAACAAAAGCTGATATTATAAGGCAAAGTTTAGCACACAGGGTCTAAATCATTGTAAAGGCCAACAGTTGCCATTCTCTTCCCTTCCTCCAGAAAGCTCTGGAGAGTAGGGCAGGGGTCTCTTGAGTCTTGTTTTCTTGCTGGCCTTTCCTCTGTTTTCATTGGTAAGGCAGCCTTGGTCAGAGGAGCTGTGTTCTGGAGGAGGGGGAGAAAAGCAGTCAGACTCTTTCAGATCAGTGATGATAATGAGCATTGAAGGCCATCGCCGGCATTTGTGGCTTAGCAGGCCGGGGTCCAGGCAGCACATCTGACCACAGCCGCTGCAACCAAGCCTCATTCCTCTGGCTTAAGCCTCAATCTGCAGAATTGCAGACCCCCCACCCTTCACCCCACTGTCCCTGCTGCTGCAGACTCCACATTCCCAATTGCTATGCCCCAGAAGTAGACTCTGCCTGTGCTCTCTGACGCATGGTGCACTGGTGGCCTCACGGAAGTTGGTGACACTGGAGTCAAGTCCTGAGCAAGGCAGGCTATGTTTGGACTCCTGCATGCCTGACCCTCTCTAGGTTGCCAACTCTGTTACCTGCTCTCGGTCCCAGTTTACCCCTTTCTCACCACTGCCCACATGCCACTTCTGTAGGACTGTGTGACCTGGCCTGGCCTGGTCTCTACCGAAGTCACCAAAGCCAGGACTCATAATTGTCCCCTCCTCCACACTGCACAATTCTCAAGGGCACCCTTCGTATCCTTCACTGTACATGTTTACGTGACAATAACGTTCCAACAGATGACAGCCTAGAGCAGTGGTCCCCAACTTTTTTGGCATCAGGGACCTGTTTCATGGAAGACTATTTTTCCCAGGATGTAGGAGGGTATGTGCAGTCAAACCTCAATGCTGGCCAGGTGCAGTGGCTCACCCCTATAATCCCAGCACTTTGGGAGGCAGAGGCGAGAGCATTTTTTAAGCCCAGGGGTTTGAGATCAGCCTGGGCAACTTGGCGAGACCTCATCTCTACAATAAATCAAAAAATTGGCCAGGCATGGTGGTGCATGCCTGTGGTTCCAGCTACTAGGAAGACTGAGGCAGAAGGATCACCTGAGCCCAGCAGGTAGAGGCTGCAGTGGCTGTGAGCGTGCCACTGTACTCCAACCTGGATGAGACTATGACTCAAACAAAACAAAACAAAACCAGAAACCTCAATGCTAATATTCATCTGTATTTGCAGCTGCTCTCCAGTGCTAACACCACCACCTCAGCTCCACCTCAGATCATCAGGCATGAGATTCTCATAGGGAGCATGCAACCTAGATCCCTCGCATGTGCAGTTCACAACAGGGTTCGTGCCCCTGTGAGAATCTTATCTTGTACTGCTGCTGATCTGACAGCAGACAGAGCTCAGGCGGTAATGCAAGCCATGGGGAGAGGCTGTAAATACAGATGAAGCTCCACTCTCCTGCTCGCTAGCAACTTACTTGCTGTGTGGCCCAATTCCTAACCAGACACACAGACTGGTCTGTGGTGCGGGGGTTGGGGATCCCTGATCTAGAGCCTTGAGGAAGGGGCGCCTTTTCTAAAACGTACTGTAAGGGCCAGCAGCAGTGTCCCAGTGTCTCAAGGAGGGGACCTTGAGAGTTTATGACCTACCTCCCAGAGCACGTGAGGAAGAGTCAGCCTGAGGGACCAGTGCCTTCTACCCCCAATATCATCCCAAATGCAAAGGATCCAGAAAGAAAGTGCCGGCACTGGCGACATCCAGCAGACACTACCACCTAGGCAAAGAGGGAAATACCCCTGCTGTCCTGTCCCCTCCAATCACTGTCCCCTGTTTTTGTCCCCTGCACCTTCCCTGGGATGCCTGAGGGATAAGACCTCTCGGCCTTCCTTCCTCCCCCACCGGAAGCCTCTGACTGGGTCAGGTGTTGGTTTCATCTTCCCAGGTAGCAGAAGTTTCTCCTTTTTCTGACTCCACAAGGTCATACAAATAAGGAGTGCTTTACAGGCTTCAAAGAGTGACAGGCCGGGGTCCACTGCAGGGTCCCAAATGTGCTCAAAATGAAGTGAGAGGCGTGGGAAAGCTCAGCCTGCCTGTCTGTGTAGAATGAGCCCCACTGAGCCAGGCTATGAAATATTAAAGGTGCAGGTGCAGCCCAGAGCACTGCGATAGGTCACCTACCAGTCACTGCCCTGGGCGGGCTGTGCTGAGAGGTGTGACAGGAAGCCACAGACTGTGAGGCTCAGGCCAGGTGAACGGCAAGAGTGTGGCCTCAGAGAACAGGTTGTCAGTTGCCCATTGGGACGATTAGTGGCTGCATGGATGGCTGGAACAGGTGACAGCAGAGAGAGACGCCTTCTGTGAAGGACACAGTCAGCGGGGAACCAGCCAGTTAGTGGCTGTCAAAGAAATGAGTGATGACGTGTCCAACTGGTCACGAGGTCACCTCAGCAAACAGCAAAGAGAGTCTTGTAATGGCAAAACCTGCCAGGCCCTCTTCCACCATCCTCTCCAGACTATGCATTCATGAAGGTGCACGTGTGTACACATGTTTATATGAACAAACACACACATGCTCAATGAAAGTGGGTATTCTAGAAGATTCTTTAGTCTTTTCTCTTTTTTTTTCCCTTTGCGTCAAAGTCTCACTCTGTCACCCAGGCTGAAGTGCATTGGCACCATTATGGCTCACTACAGCCTCAATTATCTGGGCTCAGACGATCCTTCTGCCTCAGCCTCTTGAGTAGCTGGGGCTACAGGTGTGCACCACCATGCCCAGTTAAAGATTTTTAATTTTTTTATAGAGAAAAGGTGTCCCTATGATGCCCAGGCTGGTCTCAGACTCCTGGGCTCAAGCAATCCTCCCACCTGCTGAGATTACAGGGGCGAGCCACTGCACCCAGCAGTCTTTAGTCTTCTTATGTCATAGACCTCATTGTCAGAGAGCACTTTTAGGAAGATGTCTGTGTTCTCCATTTGTTAGCCTTTCTCAGCGATAGTTTGAGTTATCTTGTGCTAAGATTAACAACTGTACCAATGATATAGAAAAGAATAGACGCCAGGTGTGGTGGCTCAAGCCTGTAATCCCAGCTCTTTGGAAGGCCAAGGCGAGAGGATTGCCTAAGTCCAGGAATTCAAGACCAACCTGGGCAACTTAACAAGACCTCATCTCTTTACAATAAATCAAAAAATTAGCTGGGCATGGTAGCGCACGCCTGTGATTCTAGCTACATGGAACTCTGAGACGGAAGGATCACTTGAGCCCAGCTGGTTGAGATTGCCGTGGCGGTGAGCATGCCACTGCACTCCAGCCTGGGTGACAGAGTGAGACTCCAACTAAAAAAAAAAAGAAAAGAATAGACATATACTAATTGTATAACGATGTAATAATATCAACTGACTTTGTGTACTTTAAAATCTTTCCTACACACTGCCCCATCTGAAGCTGTCGTCATAGGGTACTGTGAAGAAAAACAAATAAAAAGCTGTGGCAAAGTACTTTGTAAATAATTAAGTACCAATCGTTCATCCTGGTGGTGTTCTAAAGAAAAATAGCCTTAGGTGATTTTAAGAGCTTGCACTATAAGTGGGCCACCATCAGATCTGTTTTCATTGCCCCCCCCTCCCCCCCCGCCACAGACGGTTGTTCTGTCTCTAAAAAATGGTGCTGTGCTCCATCGAAAGGAGCTGAGCAAAGGTTTCAAATCAAGAGGCTAGAAAAGCCTTGGCCTGGGTTCCTAAGGCAGGAACAAAGAATGCGATATTAACATTTAATTGTACCCACCCACTCCTTCAGAAAGTCATTTGTGGCACTGGTGTTCTTTTCCTTGACCTTTTAACCAATATGCAGACACATGCTTCTCCTGGGAGGACTCCCTCCCCCCACACCTCACATTATCTTACCCCGTAGTAGGAAATCATCATACTCAAGAGATTTCCCCCCCCCAGTCAACCATAATAATTAGCACATAATCTAAAAGGATGGAAAACACCTACATTTTTATTTACTTGTTTTCCGAAAGAACAAGCCAGGTTCAGTAGTCAATTTTTGTTGACTGCCTTCTCGCTGAGCTAATCCTACCTTACTTATAGATGCAAATTTGCAGGTGTGGTTGACTCCCTCTCTTTAAACCAGGAGAGAAAGCTTGCACTTTTTGTCACTTTGGTTTTTGGCTTATTTGATATTGCCTAAAAGCAACTGGTCGTTACATAACAAGAGGCAAGTCTTCCCTCCTCCAAAGACTAGAAAGAGGAGAGGATCCCCCTACTGTTGATCCCCAGATGCATGGGTCGTGGAGAAGGGGTGGTTTCTCAGGACCTCCTGGGCAGCAGCTAGAAGCCTTTTGAGGACCCAAGCTGCTGGCCCTGCGGATTGTCTTGGGAGGGAAAAAAACTTCTTTACAAGGGTTTATACCCAAATAATTATGTCACTAAAAGGCTATACATGTCTGCCTGTAGCCAAGGGATAGAGACTTCCTTTTCTGGGTGACCGAGTAGCAGAGGAACAATGGTGGCAGCGATTGTGACCTCAGCAGCGGTTCTAGGTCATCATAACAGTTCATGTGGGTGGGCAGAGATCTTATCAGACTACAGGGTTACTAGATATCAGGGCGATATCTGCCCAGGGCACCACGGGTGATCTGACAGTGACTAGAAAGAGGATACTACCTGGCCCACATTTCAATATGACTTCAGGAGGGTCCTAGGGGTGGTGGTGAAAAGCCTCTTGTGAGAATCCATTTGTCCCAGAAGGAAGCTTTGAAAATAGTTGGGGTGATAGTTTAGATAGCTTGCTAGTGAGTTTGGAAATTACAAGAACACTGCCGTGAATTTCTTTCTTTCTTCCTTCCTTTCTTTTTTTTGAGTTGGAGTCTCATTTTGCTGCCCAGGCTGGAGTGCAGTGGTAAGCTCATAGCCACCCTTGCATAACTATGGCTACGGGCATGTGCCACCACACCCAGCTAAGCTTTTGAATTTTTTACAAGGTCTCACTTTGTTGCCCAAGTTGGTCTTGAACTCCTGGGCTGAAGCAATCCTCCTGCCTCAGCCTCCCAAAGTGCTGGGATTACAAGCATGAGCCATCATGCCCAGCCAGCTTGTTGCTGAAAGCGTTCATCTGTGGGAAGTTTTAAATGTTAGAAGTGTTTGCATGTTGGGACTGAGAGAATGTGGGAAACACATAAGAGTGGCTGGTTGGCTTTAGTGGCCCAGGAACAATATTCCTGCTCTGTTTAACACTCTACAACCCTGAAAACAGATCAGAATATCCTGAGAAAGCCTTAAGTTCCAGTTCCAGGTGTCTGCCTCCAGCCATAACCAACTGTCTCCAAAAGAGACAATCTGTCCTTCATTCATTCATGCAGTAAGCCTCCACTGCCAGTCCTTTTTATCTCTGTTCTTGATCTAGGTGCTGGGGATACAGCAATTGCCAAAGTCCTGTCCTCATGAAACCTACATGTGTAGAAAAAGAAAACAAACAATAAACATGTTAACATAAGACCTAATGTCAGTGACAGGTGCTATAAAGAGAGACAAAGCAGGGAAGGGAAGGGGAAAGTCACCTTAGCCTGGTCAGTAGGGGCCTCCTAAAGAGGTCACACATGAGCCTAACCCTGGCAGCCAATGACAGGTCCCGAGGTGGTTCATGGAAAAGTCAGGAAGCCAACGTTGCTGGAGTGGAGTGAATGAGTGGAGTCATAGAAGAAAAAGTAGGTCAGGTGAGGCCTAGGCAGGCCATGGTTAGACATTTGCAAGACATTTTCATGACATGGAAAGGGAAACCATTGGAGTGTTTTGAGCCGGGGAGGAACTCAATCTGATTTACTTCGTTAAAGGTCCACTCTGGGCCATTGCTTTACTAAACCCTGGTGTGGCCATGTGCTCTTTGAGCCATGGCTGCTGCCGTGTTTCCTAAGCTTTGGTCCCCTTTCCCACCTTGGAGAGGTGAATCTCCTCTCTCTCTTTTCTCTAATTTACTTTCTAAATAAACCACATTTTCTAATCTAAAAAAAAAAAAAAAAAAGCTCCACTCTGTTTACCATGTGAAGAATGGATTGTAAGTGATGGGCAGGGGTTAGAGCTAGGGGCAGTACTAGTGGAGATTCATACTGTGGAGAGGGGAGGGAGAGAAGTGGTCTGTTCAAGATGCATTTAAGGAGAGAGGATTGCCTGAGCCCAGATGTTCGAGACTAGCCTGGGCAAGTTGGCGAGACCTCGTCTCTACAATAAATCAAAAAATTAGCTGTGCGTGGTGGTGCGTGCCTGTGGTTCTAGCTACTTGGAAGGCTGAGGTGGAAGTATCACCTGAGCCCAGCAGGTTGAGGTTGCAGTAGTTGTAAGCATGCCACTGGACTCCAGCCTGGGTGACAGAGTGAGGCTCCTACTCAAAAAAAAAAAAAATGCATTTGAGGCCAGCCGTGGTGGCTTATACCTATAATCCCAGCACTTAGGGAGGCCAAGTCTGGGCAACATAGTGAGACCTCATCTCTGCAACAAATCAAAAAATTAGCTGAGTGCAGTGGCGCACGCCTGTAGTCCCAGCTACTTAAGAGGCTGAGGTGGAAGGATTACCTGAGCTCAGAAGTTCAAGGCTGCAGTGTGCCATGCCACTGCACTGCACCCTGGGCGACAGAGTGAGACTTCAACTTAAAAAAAAAAAGATATATTTTGAAGCTGGAGCCAAGAAGAGTTACTGTTGATTTGGATTTGGGGATGGAGTCTGAGAGAAAAAAGTCTGAGATAATTGATTCCACAGTATTTGACCTTAGCCAATAGTGAATAGAAACACTATTTACTGAAGTGGGTAAGACTTGAGGAGGAACAGGTTCAGAGGGGGAAAGTGAGAGTTAGGTTGCTGATGTGCTAAGTTTGAGACCTCTGTTAGATGGCCAAGTGGAGGTGTCCAAAGGCCAACTGGATGTGGAGGATGGAATGGAGAGAGATCAAGGATGAGACATTCTCCCCAGACATGAATTTTCTTTGAAGCAACTTGTGCTTTTACATCCAATTCAAGGAGTCACAATGTATGGATGATAGAAAGTCACAGGGCTGGATGAGGTCATTTAGGGAGTGACCATGCCCAGAGAAAATGCCCAAAGGTCTAGACTTGGGGCACTCCACTGTGAGAGGTGGAGTGAGGGTAAGGAATATTCAGTCAAGACTAAGGAGGGCCACAGAGGTCACAAGGAAATCAAGAGAGTGCAACCAGCAGATGAGAGATTTTCAGCAGGACAGAGGGTATGATCAACTGTGACAACTACAGCCAATGTGGATGAAGATTATGATCCATTAAACACTGGATCTGGCAATAAGTGTTTTTCAAAGAACATAATGAGCATAAAAGCCTGAGTGGAACTTGGAAGACCAAGACAGGCGGATTGTTTGACCCCAGGAATTCAAGACCAGGCTCGACAACATAGCGAGCCCTTGTCTCTATAATAATAATTTTAAAAAAGGTAGCCAGGTATGGTGGCGCAACCTATAGTCCCAGCCACTTGGAGGCTGAGGTGGAAAGATTCCCTGAGCCCAGGAGTTCAAGGCTGCAGGGAGCTGCAAAAGTGCCACTGTACTTCAGCCTGGGCAATAGTATGAGACTCCAACTCAAAAAATAAAATAAAATAAATTAAAAAGATAAAAGCCTGATTGGAAAGAAAATAGAGAAAGAGGAAGTGGAGACAATGAGGAGAGTAAGTTCTTGAACTCTCCTGTGAATGGAGGTGGAGAAATCAGGCAGATGCTGATTTTAGTTGTTTTGTGTGTGTGTGTGTATGTGTTTGAGTCAGGGTCCCACTCTGTTGCTTAGGCCAGAGTGCAGTGGCGAGTGGTGTAGGGTCAGGGGAGGACTTTTTTGCAAACCAGAGATATTGCAGCATGTTTGTTAGCTGATGGGAATGATTCAGTAGAACAGAAAAAGTGATGAGGCAAGAAAGTCAAAACAAATCCCAGGCCAAATCATCCAGTGTGTCAAAGCTCTTGGGGCCCAGATGTGTGCTCTGATTCTTCCCCAACGATTTCACCCACAACTGAATTGTATGTCAGGTGGCCACAATAGGCAATGCATGTACTCAAAAGTCCAAGTTTCTCTTATAAATTTTTACCTTATATCACAGAATTTAGCAACAGGATTTTAGATTTAATTCTTGTTGCACTCTTCAGTTCATCCCTTAAAAAAAAAAATCTAGCTGGGCATGGTGGCTCACATCTGTAATCCCAGCACTTTGGGAGTCTCAGGCAGGAGGACCACTTGAGCTCAGGAGTTCGAGACCAGCTCAGGCAGCATAGCAAGACCTCGCCTCTACAAAAAAATGAAGAGATAAGCCAGGTGTGGTGGCCCACGCCTGTAGTCTCAGCTGCTTGGGAGGCTAACGCAGAAGGATCGTTTGAGCCCAGGAGGTCGAGGCTGCGGAGAGTCGTGAACTCGCCACTGCACTCTGGCCTAAGCGATAGAATGGGACCCCGACTCAAAAAAAACTGAACTAAAACAGCTGAAAAAGGACTGCATTGAGCCATGGTGGGATGGATAACTGCGCTTTCAATCGCGACGCCTAGTGGCAGCGAATAGCACTAGCTGAAAATAAGCAAATTCCTGACTCCGCCAATTTTCCATTTTTTCTCCCCTCGGATCTCAGTATCCAGGACTGACTGACCCCTCTCAAAACTGAATAAACATCCCTAATGATTCTTGGAGTCACCTGAGGAGGGAGATCCCCAGAGAAGGGAGAAAACCATTTTCCTGGTGGGCTGGATGGGGACCCAGAGTCATAATTTAACTTGAGTAATACAGATAAACTGTTTATTTGGCTTCGGAGTTTAATTGCTCTTCTGATAATTAGAAGAGTTGAATTCTCCTCAGACATGAATTTTCTGAGAAGCGACTTGTGCTTTTACATCCAATTATTTTGTTATATAAATTCATTCGAGGTTCAGAATAGACTCTGGCCAGCAGCATCTTATCTCGTTGCTTTGAACAACAGACAAGTAGCAGTAGCAGATGTCCGATTGCGATGGCTCTTAATTTATGGCCTCTCCCAAAACCCACACAGAAGTGCCACAGTCAATTTTCAAGGCATCTCTAAATTTCATCTTTTCTGACAACAGCTTGATGCTACAGAAGTTCCTTAAAAATCTACAATTCCCCAGATGCGACAACTCATACAATCCCATTAGTGTCAGGGGCACATCACATGCTCAGTCTCTATTCTTAAAAAGGAAAAGAATAGGCCAGGCGCAATGGCTCAGCCTGTAATCTCAGCAAAAAAAAAAAAAAAAAAAAAGGAAAAGAATAAGCTGTACAAATCGATAAAAAAACATCCAAAATAATAAAAAGGAGAAACTCACACAGCCAAACAAAAAAAAAATTGTTTTTGTCCTGAAGTATTAAACAAAATAATACCATAAAAAGCCCTCATACAAGCGGGAATCTTAAAGGCATTAGAAGATAAATGCAAGTCATGGGTTGAACTTGTAAGTCAATTTCCCAGTTGGATTCTGATACAAATAAAGCATGAAGCAAAATGCCAATAACTGTCTAGATTTGCAGTTGTTTGACTTTTCGTGTTTTTCTGAAAACAGGATTCAAACCTGGCATTTAAAAAATATTAGCTTCATTCTTGGCTTGGTTTAATGTATGGGGAGAAATGTGAGCTTCATTGGAAATAGCATTGTCTAGACTCACACCCTGTCTGGGGGTTATCGGATTCCAAGTCTGTGGAAGCCATCTTGAAATTCTGTCAATGTAGATGACAGTGCAAAATAATTCTTTTTTTTTCCTTAGATTAGAAAATACAGTTTATTTACAAGTAAATTAGGGTAATCCCTTCGGGTCCCCTCCCACTGTGGGAGCTTTTCTCTCAATAAATCCTGCTTTCTCAAAAAAAAGAAAAATAAAGTAAGTTAGAGAGAGAAAGAAAGAGGAGATTCACCTCCCCAAGGTAGGGGAGGGGGCCAAAGCTTAAGAAAACATGGCCTGGTCATAGCTCAAAGAGCACATGGCCACACCATACCTTAGCAAGGCAATGGCCAAAATAATTCTTATCTGTAGACATGCACATTCTGTCCTGTCTAGCAGAGGTGCAATTGACTTCCTTCTTCCATAGAGGAAGAGGCCAGTTTTGCTTCCATCTGCCCAGTCATTTCAATTTTTCTGATCTGTAAATATGTCTGTTTCTCTTTTGTCTTCCTTTTGAGTTGGAGTCTCATTCTGTCGCCCAGACTGGAGTACAGTGGTACACTCTCGGCCACTGGAGCCTTGACCTGCTGGGCTCCGGTGATCCTTCTATCTCAGCCCTCCAAGTAGCCAGAACTACAGGTGCGCGCTACCACACCCGGCTGATTTTTGATGTAGTGTAGAGATGAGGTCTTGCCAAGTTGCCCGGGTGGGTATCGAACCCGCAGCTTCAGGCAATCCACTAGCCTTGAGCTCCCAAAGTGCTGGGATTACAGACTGAGCCACCGAGACTGGCCAATATGTCTGTTTTTCAACTTCTCTCTTAAACTGGTTGCAAGACCCTTACCAGTTTCCTCTTTAATAATATCTATAATACATTTTCATTTCTACATCTATATTTATGTTATGATTCTATTCTATTTTGAAAATTATCTTTTGAAAATGGTCATTTTTAAAATTACCAAAATAATTATTTTGAAAATTATTATTGTGAATTATCATAATACTGTAAGAAAGGAATTGACTAGGCCTGGTGTGGTGGCTTATGCCTATAATTCCAGTATTTGGGGAGGCCAAGGTGAGAGGATTGCCTGAGCCCACGGGTTCGAGACCAGCCTGGGCAACTTGGTAAGACCTCATCTCTACAATAAATCAAAAAAATTAGCCAGTTGTGGTAACACGTGCCTGCAGTTTTAGCTACTTAGAAGGCTGAGGCAGAAGGATTGTCTGAGCCCAGCAGGTCGTGGCTACAGTGGCTGGGAGCATACCACTACCCTCCGGCCTGGGTGAGAGAGAGTGAGACTTCAACTCAAAAAAAAATAAAGGGATTGGCAGTAGGGGGAAACTGCCAGGGATGGGGAGAACACCTCATCAATAAGTGTACCTGATCTCAATCCGGGTGAACTGGGGACCAAAGTGAGGCCCAAACTTTACCTATGCAGTGACCATTTGTATACCTAACCCTGAATTGTACCCCACAACTTTAAAATAAAAAAGAAAATAAAAAGAAAATTATCATTGTCTTGGTCTTTTAAAAAGTTCTTACCAAGTCAGGTGCAGTGGCTCATACCTGTAATCCCTGCACTTCGGAAGGCCAAGGAGAGTGAATTGCTTGAGCCCAAGAGTTCAAGACTAGACTAGCAGCATAATGAGACCTCGTCTCTACAGAAAATCAAAAAAATTATCCAGGCATGGTGACATGTACCTGTAGTCCCAGCTACTCAGGAGGCTGAGGTGGACAGAAAGCCTGAGCTCAGGAGGTCGAGGCTGTGATGAGCTGTGATCGTGCTACTGCACTCCAACCTGGGCGACAGAGAGAGACCCAGATTCTAAATAAATAAATAAATAAAATAAAAAATTGTGGTAAAATTTACATAACACAAAATCTGCCATTTTAATCTTTTTTTAAATTGATAAATTTATTTATTATAAAGATGTGGGGTACAATTCAGGGTTAGGTATA
>CAUYQG010289187.1:0-12391 GCA_963574415.1 Tarsius wallacei
CCACGCCCAGCTGATTTTTTGATTTATTGTAGAGATGAGGTTTCGCCTGCCCAGGCGGGTCTCGAACCCGCGGGCTCAGGCAATCCTCTCACCTCAGCCTCCCAAGGCGCGGGATTACAGGCTGAGCCACCGAGCCCGGCTGGCTCACACTTGTAATCTCAGCACTTTGGGCGGCCAAGGCGGGAAGACTGTTTGATCCAGGAAATTGAGACCAGCCTGGGTAACACAGTGAGATCTCAGCTCTACATAAATTTTTTAAAAAATTTTTTAAGACTGGGCATGGTGGTTCACTCCTATAATCCCAACACTTTCGAAGGCCAAGGTGAGAGGACTGTCTGAGCCCACAGGTTCAACACCAGCCTGAGCAACTTGACAAGACCTCATCTCTACAATAGCCGGAAGTGGTGGCACACGCCTGTCGTTCCAGCTACTTGGAAGGCTGAAGTGGAAGGATTACCTGAGGCCAGCACGTGGAAGCTGTGGTGGCCATAAGCATACCACTGCACTGGGTAACCGTGAGAATCCAACCCAAAAAAAAAAAAAAAAAGTCAGGCATGGTGGAGCACACCTGTAGTCCCCGTACGCAGAAGGCTAAGGAAGAAGGATTGCCTGAGTGCAGGAGGTGGAGGCTGTCGTAAGTCAGTAAGCCATGGTTGTGCCACTGTACTCCAGTATAGGCAACACAGGGAGACCAATGACTCAAAAAAAAAAAAAAAAAAGTTTTAAAATCACATTTGCCACCACCCCCCCCAAAACGCCACCACAATACTATCAAGTATTTTTTTTTTTTGAGTTGAAGTCTCACTCTGTCACCCATGCTAGAGTGCAGTGGCACACTCACAGCCACCACAGCCTGGATCTGCTGAGTTAAAGTGACCCTTCTGGCTTCAGCCTTCCAAGTAGCTGGAACTACAGGCATGCACCACCATGTCCGGCTAATTTTTTGATTTATTGTAGAGACAAGATCTCGCCACATGTTGCCCAGGCTGGTCTCGAACCCGTGGGCTTGGGCAATCCTCTTTTGCCTCCCAAAGTGCTGAGACTACAGGCGTGCCACTGCGCCCAGCTACGTACTTTCTTATTCCTAGAGAAATACAGAAGACACTCTCAATGGTCATAAAAACCAGCTAAAGGTCAGTAAAGATTTGCGCTTCATTATTTTTTCATTTTTGAAATATTTGAGCCTTTTTTTAAAGCCACAGGTGCATGTATCACTTTTAACTAAATATTCTTAAAGACCACAATGCTACTTCCATCAGGATTCACAAAAGAAACAAATGAATGAGTCAGGCCAGCCAAATAGTCTGCAATCTCTTCTCTGCAACATTCATGCAGTCTGCGGACCACCTACACAGAAATCGCCTGATGCACCTACTACAAAATCCTACCAAATATTCCAATTTAAAACATCATGTTGGCTAAGCACAGTGGCTTATGCGTGTAGAATCAAGGAGTTCGAGACCAGCCTATGACAACATAGTGACATTTCATCTCTAAAAAAAAAATTTAAAAATTAGCTGGGCGTGGTGGCTCAGGTCTGTATGCTACTCAGGAGGCTAAGGATTGCCTGAGCTCAGGATGTTAAGGCTGTGGTGAGTCACTGCACTCTAGCCTGGGTGACAGAGTAAGAACCCAACTCAAAATAAATAAGGCCAGGAGTAGTGGCTCACACTTTGAGAGCTGGAGGGGAGAGGACTGCCTGAACCCAGGGATTGGGCAACTTGGAGAGATCTCATCTCTACAATAAATCAAAAAATTAGCCAAGTGCTAATCAGTAGCTGGCACACGCCTGTAGTCCCAGCTACTTAGAAGGATCACCTAAGCCCAGCAGGTCAAGGCCACAGTAGGTGTGATCATGCCACCCCACTCAAGCCTGGGCAACAGTGACACTCAGATTCAAAATAAGCAAACAAACAAGCAAACGAAACAATACCTCTTTTCTATTTTTTAAGTAAATATGAGTTGAAAAGTATAAAATGCTGTCCTTTTGATTGGTGGTCTCACTCTGTCGCCCAGGCTGGAATGCAGTGGCATGATCATGGCTCACCACAGCCTCAACCTCATGGGCTTAGGCCACCATGCCCAGCTATATTTATGAATTTTGTAGAGACAAGGTCTTGCCATGTTGCCTGGGCTAGTCTTGAACTGGGCCCAAGCAATCCTCCTGCCTCATCCTCCCAAAGTACTGGGATTACAGGCATGAGCCACCTGCCCTGCCAGAAAAAGAGAATTGTTTTTAAAAACTGTACCATACAATATATATTGTGCCAACTGCTTTTCTTCCCCTTCACTTTCCATTCTGTTTTCAGCAAATGGTCCCTCATCTAGATAATGTTATTCTGGAACTACTTTCATTTACTGAATTTTACCTGATTGTATGTACTTACTGATTAGCAAGAGTTTTCTAATTACAAAGATTCGTAAAATACTGAGTTTGTGTTTGTATACAATCTATGTAAATCTAAATCATGACTGAGTTCTTATGAAGTCAAAATTTAATAACAAAATTACCTAGTCCGTGGTCTTCTGGGGCTACGCAGCTGCCAGTAGTTAATTAATTCTGAGGGGAGTTAGTTACTAAATTTCTATAGGCTGCACAGTTAAATGTTTTTTAGGCAAATGAGGCATCATCTTCTGTCTCTGTTTGAAACTATGGATACGAAGTCCCATAAGCTGACAAGTTTTGTTAATACACTGTAAACTGCAGCACATTTATACAAACATTGTTATCCACAAAATTAAAACACCTGATTCCATAAAACTCACAGCTTATTGTGCAACTCACAGAATAATTGAAGCTTTATATGCCAGAATACCAAACATTTATGAGCAAACAAATTTCTATCATTACATTCATAAATAAGGTAACTTTGTGTCTGAGGTTTCATTTCCAAAATAAATAAATAAAATGTGTGGAGCAAGTAAGACAGAATATTAAGAACTGATAAAGCTGAGCTGTGGGTTAGTGTTATCTTCTGTCCTGTACTTTTCTGTATGTTAACACATTCGAGATTGGCAAATTCTTTGCTTTCCTAATACTGAGAGTGGGTGAAGATAAAAAAAAATCTGAAGCTAGTGGCCACTAACTTCTGGTGTTAAGCACAAGTGAAATAGTCTTCTAAATTGTCACCTATATCAATACAGCTAAAAATTGTAGACATATCCAGTATTTGCTTCAGACATCACTCTGACTAGCATTCCATACTTTGTATTTTTATTTGGATTATAAACCGAATATATATTTTATATATAATATATATGTTTCTTCTTTACATTGCACCATTACATCACTGTCTATCACTAATAAGTTCACTGGATTCACTTTCAACCTTGAAAATCTCATCAGCACATATTTCTTAATTTTCCATAATTATGGTAAATTTTTTTTTCTTTTCTTTTTTTTTTTTTTTTTTTTTTTGAGTTGGAGTCTCACTGTCATCCAGGCTGGAGTGCAGTGGTATGCTCATGGCCACCACAGCCTCAACCTGCAGGGTTCAGGTAATCTTTTGCCTTCCAAGTAGCTGGCACTACAGGTATGCACCACCATGCCCAGCTAATTTTTTGATTTATGGTAGGTCTGGCCATGTTGCCCAGGCTAGTCTCAAATCTATGGGCTCAGTCAATCCTCTTGCCTCTGCCTCCCAAAGTGCTGGGATTATAGGCGTGAGCCACTGTGCCCAGTGGTAAATTATTTTTAATGTAAGTATGAAAGCCCTGAAATATCAAAATACAAGTATACAATACTAATTGCAATAGAATGACCAGCTTGCAATTTTTACCAACTATGTAAATAAATAATGTTGCACAGTCAATATCCGATAATTATCTCAATTAACTTTCTCCTCGCCTCACTACTCATTTTCTTTTTTTTTTTTTTTTTTTTGAGTTGGAGTCTCACTCTGTCGCCCAGACTGGAGTGCAGTGGCCGCTCCCAGCCACTGCAGCCTCGACCTGCTGGGCTCCTGCGATCCTTCCGCCTCAGCCTTCCAAGTAGCCAGAATTACAGGCATGTACTACCATGCCCAGCTGATTACTACTCATTTTCAAGCAAAATATAGTAACACATACATATGACAACATTGCAGCATTCAGAAACAGACTTTACAAAGTTGTAAATTCATGTCAGTGGCCACCAGGAACAGAATTTGGAATGACATAAATTCACATCAGTGGCAACCAGGAACAGAATTTGGAATAATGTAGGTTCACGGAGATCGTGAATGAGTTTAAGTATTTCATAATTGAGACAAGCATGGTGGCTCACACCTGTAATCCCAGCACTTTGAGAGTCCGAGAAGGGAGAATCGCTTGAGCCCAAGAGTTCAAGACCGTCCTGGGCAACAAGGCAAGACTCCGTCTCTACCAAAAGTTTAAAAAATAGAGCTGGTTTTTTGGTAATGATACTGTCTGTCTCCCTGTAACCTGGTTGAAGAAATAAACCCTCCCCCCCACCACCAAAAAAGAGAAAAAAATAAAAATTAGCTGGGTGTGGTTGTGTACCTCTGTAGCCCCAGCTACTTGGGAGTCTGAGGTCAGAGGATCACCGATCACTTAAGCCTAGGAGTTTAAGGCTGCAGTGTGGTATGATCACGCCACTGCATTCCAGTCCGGGCGACAGAGCGAGACCCCATTTCTAAAAACACTTCTTAATAAAAATATTTTATAGTAAGAATGTATGTAATCTGTAGAAATCAAAAGTAGTTTTCCAAATTTTTTTCTTCCTGGCCTATGTCAGCAGAGGGTTGCAAATCCCACAACTTCAAATTTTATGAACATTTTACATCTCTGGGAAAGACAAAAAAGTTGTCTCTTACTCCTTATTTTCAAAGCTAACACTAAGCTATAGCTACTGGTGTGTAGGTATTCCCACAGTTTCTTAAATATGAACTAACTAGCCAGAGGCGGTGGCTCACACCTGTAATCCCAGCACTTTAGGAGGCAGAGGCGAAAAGACTGCCTGAGACCACAAGTTCGAGACCAGCCTGGGCAACATGACAAGACCTCGTCTCTACAATAAATCAAAAAATTAGCCAGGTGTGGTGGCATGCACCTGTGGTTCCAGCTACTCAGAAGGCTAAGGTGGAAGGATTGCCTAAGCCCAGCAGGTCGAGGTTGTGGTGGTCATGAGTGTGCCACTGCACTGCAGCCTTGGCGACAGAGTGTCACTCCAACCCAAAAACAGAAAACAAAAAACCAAACTAACTAAAACATGCATAACAGATAATCTTTGACAACAAATTCAATGCACACAATTTGTGGGCAAATGCGAAAAAGAGTTGAGAGGAAACTACTGAAGAAAAATGAGTTACCAGAGATCCAAAATATTGAAGACTTAAGGAGGTAGAGAAAGACATGTTTCAGCTAATCTCTTCCTACTTCAGTTATGACCAACATGAACAAATCCTCTGTTCCAGCCTAACCCCTTCCTAATACAGACTCCCTGTAATTCCAGATACTCCCTGTAATTCCAGATATGATGACAGAGAAAAAAAATGATACTGCCTGCTAGTGTCTGGACAAGAAGAGATTAGGACCTCTTAGTGGCCACACACACAACTGCCAAAGAGCTACTAGCACTCTAACCCATCTGACCCCTCAAATAGTCCAATCTCCACACTGCTGTGTCCATCAACAGTCTGTGCCTTTTTATGGGTTTAGTCGTACTACAAAGTGTTTACTCATTCTCTAGCTGAGATGCATTCAAGCTGTTTGTTGTTTGTAGTGATGACAAATAAGGAGCTCAAAACGGTGGCTTATGCCTGCAATCCCAGCACTTTGAGAGACCAAGGCAGGAAGATCACTTGAGACCAGGAATTCAAGAGCAACCTGGGCAATATAGCAAGACACGGTCTCTACAAAAAAATAAAAAACTTAACTGGGCATGGTGGTACACACCTGCAGTCCCAGCTATTCTGAAGGGTGAGGCAGGATTGCCTGAGCCCTGGAGGTTGAGCCTGTGATAAGCTGTCATTGTGCCACTGCACTCCAGTCTGGGTGCCAGAGTGAGATCTCGACTTTAGAAAACAAGAGGGGAGAGTGCAGTGGCTAACATCTGTAATCCCAGCACTTTGGGAGGCAAAGGCGGGAGGATTGACTGAATTTAGGGGTTCAAGACCAGCCTGGGCAACATAGCAAGACCTCATCTCTACAATAAATCAAAAAACTAGCCAGGCGTGGTGGCGCACGCCTATGGTTCCAGCTACTTGGAAGGCTGAGGCGGAAGGAACACCTGAGTCCAGCAGGTTGAGGTTGTGGTGGCCACAAGGTGGCCATGAGTGTGCC
This sequence comes from Tarsius wallacei, assembly GCA_963574415.1. Classification (NCBI taxonomy): domain Eukaryota; kingdom Metazoa; phylum Chordata; class Mammalia; order Primates; family Tarsiidae; genus Tarsius; species Tarsius wallacei. Next base: position 6,283 of record CAUYQG010289187.1, read on the forward strand.
ACTGCACTCCAGCCTGGGTGACAGAGTGAGATTCCAACTCAAAAAAAGAAAGAAAGAAAAAGAAAAAAAGGGGAGGGGGGAGACAGAGAAAAAAAATTAGCCAGGCACACCTGTAGTCTCAGTCACTTGGGAGGCTAAGGTGGGAAGACTAAGGAGGGAAGACTAAGGTGGGAGTTCAAGGCTGTGGTAAGCCATGATCATGCTACTGCACTCCAGTTTGGGTAAGAGTAAGACCCTGACTCAAAAAAAACAAATAAGACTGCTATAAGTATTCGTGTACAGGTTTGTGTGTGAATACAGGTTTTACTATCATTTAGGTAAATACCTGTACCTAGGATGGGATTGCTGGGTCTTATAGTAAGTAAATGTTTAATCTTGTCTCTACAATAAATCAAAAATTAATTGGGCGTGGTGGCGTGTGCCTGTAGTTTCAGCTACTTGGAAGGCTGAGGCAGAGGGATCGCCTGAGCCCAGCAGGTTAAGGCTGTGGTGGCCATGAGTGTGCCACTGCACTCCAGCCTGAATGACAGAGTGAGACTCCTGCTCAAAAAAAAAAGAAAAAGAAAAAGAGATAAATATCTAACGTGGATTACTAAACTACTTGATTTTCTGGATGAAAATCTCATTTGTTCCCTGCCCAAACTCTCCCCTTGACCCTATCTTCAGTAAAACCTACTAAGTGAAGGTAGGGTAAGGATATATGTAGAACTCTCAGCTGATTCTCAAATCTCTTCTTTCTTAATTATTGTTTTTGCAGAGATGAGGGTCTCACTATGTTGCTCTGGCTGGTCTCAAAACCCCTGGCCTCGAGCATCCTCTAGCCTCACCCTCCCAAAGTGCTAAGATTCCAGGCGTGAACTACTGTGTCTAGCATGATTCTGAAATGTTAAGAAGGAGGCCAGGTGCAGTGGTTCATGCCTATAAATTCCAGCACTTTGGGAGGCCGAGTGAGAAGACTGCCTGAGCCCGAGGGTTTGAGACCAGCTTGGGCAACTTGGCGAGACCTCATCTCTACAATAAATCAAAAAATTAGCCAGGCATGGTGGCACATACCTGTAGTTCCAGCTACTTGGAAGCTGAGGCGGAAGGATCGCCTGAACTCAGCAGATTGAGGCTGCGGTGGCTGGGAGCGTGTCACTGCCCTCCAGCCTGGGTGACAGAGTAAGACTCCCACTCAAAAAAAAAAAGGAGGCAGGGATTCCCTATCTTAACAGCAGATTTAGAATCCTAAATTTTAAGTTATGAATAGTTCTTCAAATACTGAGTCGTCATAGCGTGAGTGTGGTTAAAAAAATGTCCTGGGCAAGAGATTGAAGTACTAGTTCAGTATATTAGACGTGTATTTACCAAAGAGACAAGAGACGTGCTGAAGGAAGAGCCGTGAAGGTATATTGTCAAGAATGAAGGCTGGGTGTGGTGGCTCAGCCTATAATCCCAGCAATTTGGGAGGCTGAGGAGAGAAGATTGACCTCAGCCCGGAGGTTCGAGACCAGCCTGGGCAAACTGGTGAGACCTCGTCTCTACACTACACCACAAAAATTAGTTGGGTAAGGTAGCATGCACCTGTAGTTCCAGCTACTTGGAAGGTTGAGACGGAAGAATCGCCTGAGCCCAGAAGGTCGAGGCTGTGGTGACTGTGAGCATGCCACTGAACTCCAGCCTGGGTGACAGAGTGAGACTCCAACTCAAAAAAAAAAAAAATGAGGTTTTTCTTAAATTTGTAATTTAAGGTATATATATAACTGCATGTCATACAAAACTATTTCAGGTGGCAGTTAAGCCTGTTAGAAACCTGAGAGGGTATATTTATTGTCAATGGAACCAGAATGTGCAAGTCCTTTGTTAGATTTCCTTCTATTGCTAGGGCAAACTAAGCCTGAAGTATAATTTTAGAATTGCTCATACCTAGTGCCAATGATGATCTGGGTGCTTCCCTTGTTTATGGGCCCCTTGACATCCTGATTGCAGTATTGCTGGGAATCTAAGAGGGAATTGGGGATGTTTTTATTGCCAACTTCCCCTTTCCCTCCAGACTGGGAAACTACAGGACAAAGGTTCTACAACAAACGAATTCCAAGGAAAGAGAAAAGGAGATGGAGAAACCTATGAACTGAAAAAGATTTGAGACATCTATCAATCACAATGTATATGGGCTTTATTTGAAAACTGATTCAAGCCGGGCTCGGTGGCTCAGCCTGTAATCCGGCGCCTTGGGAGGCTGAGGTGAGTGAATTGCCTGAGCCCGCGGGTTCGAGACCCACCTGGGCTTGGTGAGACCTCATCTCTACAATAAATCAAAAAAAAATCAGCCAGGCATGGTAGCGCATGCCTGTAATTCCGGCTACTTGGAAGGCTGAGGCGGAAGGATCGCCGGAGCCCAGCAGGTCGAGGCTGTGGTGGCCGAGAGCGGCCACCGCACTCCAGTCTGGGCAACAGAGAGAGACTCCAACTCAAAAAAAAAGAAAACTGATTCAAACTGAAAAAAAAAAGTCTGAAAAGACAACAGACAAAATTGAACATTGACTAGATTTTTAAAGTTTAGGTATAATAGTGGTATTACTTTTTTTAAATTCCTTACATTTTAGAAATACACATGGAAATATTCATGGATAAAATGATATGTCTAGGATTTGCTTCAAAATAACAGGAAGGGTAGAAGGAATCAATGTACAAATTAAGCAAAACTGGCCTAAGCGTATAACTGTAGAAGTTGGGTGGTAAGTACATGGGCATTTATTTCACTATTCTACTTTTCCACATAATTGCAGTTTTCAGCAACAAAAAGATTTGGGCTTTTTTATTTTAAGAATGGTTTTCTAAAATTCAGTCCTTCTCTCATTCTTGGTTCTTCTTTCTACTAGCCCCTTGAAATCAAAGCCTCTGGCCCCATGCAACAAAAAACAACTTTGTCAGGTGCAGTGGAGTGCACCTATAGTCCCAGCTACTCAGGAGGCTGGCTTGAGTCCAGGAGTTCAAGGCTGCAGTATGTCTTAATCAGTGCCTGTGAACAATCAGTACACTCCAGCCTGCGTGACAGAGACACCGTCTCTTTAACAAAAGAAAAAAGTTATCCCTCTTCTTGGAAGTTGAGTCCTCCATTAAACTTAAGTAGAATTTTTATATAAATAGAATTTTTTCTAGCTCTTTCACTTAATTTTTGAACCTTAAATAATCCAGCTTTTCCAAAATAATATTTTCCCCCTATTCTGATGACTTTACTGGTCTTGCTAAGTAATGGCAATGTAAAAATCTTCTAAACATTAAGGTACAGACAATTTAAAAACTAAATTTGTTCCAGGCTGAGCGTGGTGGTGGTTCATGCCTCTAATCCCAGCACTTTGAGCGGCAGCAGAGAGAGGATTGCCTGAGCACAGGGGTTCAAGACCAGCCTGGGCAACATGTAAAGACCTCCCTCGTCTCTACAATAAATTTTTAAAAACAGCATGGTCGGAAGGATCACCTGAGTCCAGAAGGTGGAGGCTGTGGTGGCCTCATGCCACTGCACTCCAGCCTGGATAACAGTGAGACTCCAACTCAAAAAAATAAATTAAATTAAGGTCAATTTAAGGGCCACCTTCCTGTGAAGCTCTTTTACTAATTCCAGTATATATGAATCTCTCAATAAACAGTTAAATAGTTGAGCACCCATTATGCACCAAGTGCTGGGGATACTAAGGCGTAATTCCTGTATGCAGTAATCTCGAAGTAGGAGAAAATCTTAATGCAACAGACTATTCTAAGCCATATAATAAGGATTTATGATAAGAGCTATAGTGGCACCTAAACAAAAGCAAGAAATTAATTCTGCTCCAGGTTATCAGAAATGGCTTAACGAGTGAAAACAGAAACAGACCATGAAGAGCTAGAGTTCTCCAGGAAGGGAGCAAGAGGTTATACGGATACTATGTGTATTCCTACTAAATATTTACCACCCCCTTACCACACCCCACAGTGATGGGCACAGGCTGTGCACAGATGTTAAACTGAACGTTCCAATATTTTCTTTACAGCATCATTTTATTCACAGTGATAGAATAATCTCAAATAAAATAAAATTGTGGCCAAAGACCGCAATCAGCCAAGACTTTTAGCTGGGTTTCCAAAAACGCAGGAAAACTAACCAGAACTTCGATTTTCCTGTCCAAGAGCATCTTATATTGAAGACACCAATAAAAAAGTATCAAAAGTACACAATGCCTGCAAATAAATAACGTACCCCTGAGTGAACACGAATAGCAACGTCCTTATATTTTCTAAGTACACCGCAAAAGGTATGTTTGAGATAGCCTCAAGACAAAAGAATAAAGCCTAAGAAACACTTCTGGGTTAAAAAAAAAAAAAAAAAAAAAGAAGCACTTAAGTCCTAAATATCTAAAAGAACACTAATACTAAGGTCCCCGCAGGCACTCACAGCCACCCACATTCCGTCCCTACTGCTCCCTGCACACCCTTCCCGCCAGCGCAGACCACTCAAAGTTCCCGACCCACTGCCTCGTTCACGATGTTCTCTGGGCTCGGAAGTGCCCCTCATCTAAACTGACTGATCTCTTCAGACCAGGGACGGGTAACCTCGTCAGTGAGATAACCCGAGGCGTCAACCCATCTCTCCGGGACCCGGGACCCCAGAACGAACCTCTGCATTTCTATCTCAGAGTCCGTTTGGCCCCGTGAGAGGACGACGCATCCGTGTCTGCTTCCCCCGCAGACTGTGGACCTTCTGACGGCCTCAGACGGCCACCTCCCTCGGCCTGACACCCAGCCACAGTCGGGAAAGGGCGTGTGAAGCCAAAGTGACGTTCTCCAAGAGGCCGCGAGCCGAGTGGACATTTTTCAGATTACAGATCAGAAATCAAGGACCGGAGCTCCAACCCCCAAGGCCTCCTCCTCCTTCCGGACACGAATCCCACTTCCCCCAATGAACTCCGGCCTATCCCCCGGGCTCTCCTCATCCGTAGAACCCGAAGCCGCGAAACGACCGACAGCTCGGGAGCGTGGCGGACGAGAGCGACGCGGCCTTCCTCCTCCACTCGCTCCTCCCACAACTCCTCTCCAAAGGAAAACACCGACGTGCCGCCCAGAACAACCGTGGCGGGGGGGGGTCTACAGACTTCACCCCAAATCACCGAGAGCGAGCACGTCCCGCGGAGTCGGGCCGGGCTCCGAGAGTCGGGTTCCTGGATGCGGGCGGCGGCGAGAATCGGGGCTCCGCGGCCTCCCCGGCGCGAACAACCGGCCGACCGCGCCCAGCGGGCGAGGCTCTCTCCCCCACGCCCCGACGCTACGCCCAGGGGCCCTAAGCAGCGCGCGGCATAAACCAGACCCGGCCGGAGACGGGAGCGACCGCGAAGCTGCAACCCGGCCTGAACAAAGCGCCGCGGGGCGGAGAAGCCGCCATTACGTGGGCCGCGGCCACGCCGAGGGGACCACCCCACCGAGGCGCAGGCCTGGCCCCTCGGGAGGCCTCGCGGGGGAAGGCGGAGGCCCAGGGACAAGGGGGCGCCGCGGGCGGGCAGCGGGCAGACGCGCAGCAGGGAGAGCCCGCTTACCTTCGTGGGTCTTGGCGATCTTCGCCATTTTGTCCACTGGAACACAGACGGAACTGGCGCTCCCAGGAACTTCCGCTCGCCACCGCCGCCACGGAGGAAAACAGCGACATGTGCTCTGCGCATGCGCCACGCGGAAGCGCGCACCAGCAGCGGCACGTGACAGAGCCGCCAACTAGATGGAACGCAAGATGCATTGTGGGTGTAGGAGGAGTCAGGTGGGGTGTGGTCGAGGAGGACCCGAGAGAGCGCTGCGTGGGCCGTAATGTCTCTAAGAGAGGAACACTGCACTGGAGTAGAAAGTGGGTTCCGCTAGCGCAGCTAAGAGCAGACACCGAGTTTCAACGATTCGGGAGGCCCAGGCGAGGATGGCTTGAGGTCAGGAGTTCGAGATCAACCTGGTCAACATAGCGAGCCCCATCTCCACAAAAATTTTAAAAAATAAAATAAAAAAAAAAATCTCCCTGAGAAGATGGCATTTGAGATGACACACAAAAGAAGAGGACAAATTAATCAAAGACTGAAAGTCAAAGTGGTACAGGGAGAGGGAATAGCAGGAGTATGAG